>JAYKAV010000134.1:804211-825140 GCA_035582835.1 Phoebastria nigripes
TTTTTTCCCCCCTGAGTTTCTAGCCCTAAAAATAATTTTTAAATTTTTTTTTGCGTTATTACTTTTTTTTTTTAGATGAGGTACTGGCTAGGCCCCTGATAATGCTTCATGAGTCTAACATGATTGTGATAAGGCAAGGAAACAAGAGGCGTGCCTTAGGTAAATTAAGACCTTATATGTCTATTGATGATGCCATCATTATTGTCTCTCCTAAAAATAGAATTGGATCCTACTGCCTTGGTGCTGCCTCAGAGGGAACTTTCTGAATAAAAATTAAGCACATCCAAGCAAAGAGACGTGCATGTTTTGCACAAATTGGCTTTGTTGTGGAAGTAAAATGCCCTTTCTTTCTTTATCACTGATTTGCCCTTCCATGAAGTGAGCCTTCTCTGCCTGTCGCCCTCCCGTCCCCGGGTAGCAGAGCTCCCTTCGAGGAGACTGGTGCGTGTTTAGTGCCGTTTGGGTTGGTTTGCTGTCTGGCCCATCTGCGTCAGTCCCTTATTTCTGTAATTATTTCACATCCATATTTCCTCAGTAAATAACCACAGATCTCTTTCAAATTGCTCGGGGGCTATAATAAAAAACAGCAACCAGCTATCTTCAGGAGCAGAATACGAGGCATTTCCACAGATGCAGCCACACACACTCCCAAATTCTCTGGAAACCCCTCCCGGTGTGCTGCTGCAGGAGACGCACACGGGCTGGTTTCAGCCCGCACCGACGCAGCAGCGTCTCCGTCCCCTGCCCGCGGCAAGGCTGCCGGAGCCTCTGCCGTCACCAACTGCCGTCACCGCCGCCTGAGCTACGACTTCCACGTGTGCGAAAGCAATGCTGATGAATCCAGGCGTGCAAAAGGAAATACGCCTCCCCGGGCAGAGCATTAGCGTGAGAGAAAATTGCTTAATAACTTACTTCATTGCATAACTCTCAATTTGCAGAATGCAGAGCAGTATTCCCGTCACTGCTCGTGTGCTTGTCGAGCTGAAGTACTGTTTTCCCTATGCAGTTGCCAAGAAGAAGATCAAATTAATATGTTTACTTTCAATTTACACATAGTTCTGGATGTAAAGCTGTAGTTAAAAAAGTGTAGGKTTTGGGTTTTGTTTTCTGTTTAATGAGGTCTGTTGGCCCAGTGCTGGTCTCACTGAAGTCACTGGAAGATTTATCATTTTATCATTGGATTTAATGAGATTTGCGTTTCACCACTGGGAAGCGTCTGAGACAAAATTGCCCTTTTAATCTGTTACTAAAGCTGGATATACCATTTGCATATGCTGAAAATGTAGGACTAAATTCAAACCCTGCTGTCACTCTGGGGTGACGGCCACATCCGACCGGGATGGATCGGGCGGTGGCTTCCGCCAGCGCTGCCGGGTTGTGGGGGTCGTGCGGCACGACGAGCATGAGAGGTGCTGGAAGTGCGGCGGAAGGGTGAGGCTTAAAGGGTGAAATCTGGAAATAAAGGTGCAGGAGCTGGAGCACCGGGACAATTCTCTGTGTTTGTGATGCCGTATAACAACCCTACGCCTGCAATGGGCGGTGTTTTATAGGTCCAGATGAGCGTAAGGGGATTTTTGTGAAGATGTGATGAGGTGAGCTTCTTTCTGTTACGAAACAAAGAGTGTTTGCTGTCTGGAAAGTAAGCTATCAACACTGGGAGGTATATATCGTTCAAAGTTTAACATGAGTATTTATTAATTTCTTTACAGCTTGTTTTCCTACGAAAAGAGACTTCCTTGGTTTGCCGTCGTTCCCACCCACGCTGCCTGGTCTTGCCAGCCCACCTCCTCCTGCTCCCCTTCCTCGGCCAGCCCCTGGCTCGGCTCGGCTCGGCTCGGCTCATGCTCAATGGGAAAGCAGTTTCCACTAACTTGGCTGAAAAACTGTGGGGATCAGAATTTGCCTTTGTGCTTGTATGGCGTCACGTAAGATAAGACCCTATTTACCACCTTCTTGGCCATCTTTAAATTGCCCTAATCTCGTTCGTTGCCTACAAGTGCCAGCAAATCTGTTGTCCATTGTGATGAGATGCTGCCTTGTGCAAAATTAGGCTCTCCCCCGGACCAGTATGAAACTGCTCACCGTATAACATCGAGTGGACTTACAAATAAAGGATACTTAAAAATACTGGCTGTCATTATAATTCTGCAGAAATTACAGGGTTGATTTTGGCCCACAGTGTTCAGAACAACCCCGTGACACTACGTTTGATGTGAGGAAGCAGCGTTACCAGCATGCTTGGTACGGGGGAAATCAGACACTGCAGCAATGGCTTGGAAAAGATCAGYGCAAAAGGACAAGCATTTCCCTAAATAACCATATATTGCAACAGTCCTGGCACCAGTCAGAGGATCTAATTAGCAAAGATAAGTGATGTGGGATTTTTCACGTTTGTAGTTTTAACATTTTATTTCCTTTTTTTTTTTCCTTTATTTTAAATTTTATTTCATTTTATATCATTTTATTTTATTATTTTATTTTTTTGCATCTCCTCTCCAGTCTCCCTTTCTGTCCTACACGTCCTTTGCTGTTGTGTGTCACGAGCTGCCAGGAGCTCTGCTTGGTTTGGGAAAGCCACGGCACCGCGGTGCAGCGGAGTATCCTTGGTATGCACATGTCTAAAGTCACCTGGCTTTTAAAGCATGCCAAGCTGTCCTGGCCTCTCATCTCAGTGATCTCTCATCAGGCAGACCGAAAACACTTGAACTGGTGTTTCGCTCTGGAGTCAGTAGTTCAACACGGTAACACAGGTTTTGAATAAATGTGAATATGAATAAATCTGAGCAAGTCATGTTAAAAAAAAAAAAAAGCCAAACCAAAACAAAAAAATTCCAACCCCCAACTTCTCGATAACTTTGAAAGGAAAAGGGAGAAATTTTGTATGAGGAAACTGGTAGAGCCAAAGAGCGGGTTGCACACTTCAGTGTGAAGCTTCCAGGCTAACACTGGCAGGTAAGCTGTCCAGAGGAGGAAACACCCTTCTTCCACACGCACGAGCGTTGCTCTGTGGACAGAAACGCCAGGTAGCCTCGGGTGTAGTATTTGCTTTTCACATCAAAGTTATCCTCTCATCTAATCTGTTCGCGCATTCCTAATTCCCGCCTCACCGTAATAGCTAGTGGCCATTTATTTTATCTAAAAAGTGTCATTTCTTTGCAAAGACAGCCCGAATATTGAATAGAGGGATTATATGTCTCTGGAGAGTAAATGAATTAAGCTCCAGGTTCATCCACRAAGGATGGAGTCCCACCACTCCTGCCCAAACCCTGGGTGATCTGGAACAAACCCAGGCATCGATTCACCGAGGGCTTGCTTGATTTATGGTGTATTTCCATGCAACAAAATACCTGTTTTTCATTTACTTTCCTCTCTCAGGGTCTCCTGGAGAAGTAGTGACTTTGGGACCGATACTGCTGAGGGCTGTCGGACAGTCTGCATGCTCACCCCTCCCTGGTTTGAAGGGGTTTCTACGTCAGTTAGAGCCTCTGCTTCGGATGGTCAGAAACGACTGCGAAGACAATCGTACTCACTTTGTGGTATTTTCTCCGTTACTTACATTGTGCTTTCTTATGTCCTGAAAAAAGAAACGGGATGTGCATGATAAYTGAAGTAAATTAGCCCAGTRTAATGTAAACAAAAGAAAAAAGTTGAAAGAGTGAGGTTGAAGAGAATTTGTCTTTTGTATCACCTTGCCCCTGGTTACAATAGAAAAGTCCTTTATGGGTCTGGGGTCCTTTAATTCTTCCCGATGGGAGTCAGAACACTAATTATGCTTTGTATCCATATTTTATTTTTTATACACACTGGCATTATTCACTGGAATTTATTTTGAAGGTCAAACTAAAGCTGAGGGAATCTGCTAACGTAACTGTTGCAGGTGACTTGCTTTGCTTTCAGCGAATTCAGAGATAAGTGGTCTTATGAATATTGCATGAAACCACCTCTAGTAATGGCTTTTAAATGATTTAAGTTTGAAAAACAGCAGAGTTTAGCAGAAGAACAGTGTTACCTACATAAGAAGCCAGCTCAGCAGCGCAGGCCCCTCGGTCATGGTGCTCCTGCAGCTCCGGCGCTGCAGCCCCCGGATGCAGGGGGTACAGCAGAGCATCCCTCCCCGCGGGACGAGCTGCTCATCACCAGGGGCTTTGCCATCCAGATCCAGTCGATGGTGATTTAATGCTCTAGAAAGCCTTTCCCTTCCAAGGAAAGAGCTGTTAATATGTGAAGATTCATACTGTTTGCATAACTCAGGTTGCGAAGACCAGCAGTACTGAGCACAGCAGCAGCGCTGATCGTACGCTCTCATTTCTCAACGTTCGACTTCGAGCTGTTTACTTTCTATTTAGGCCTGTAGCGCAGTATTAATGAAGAGAAATAAATTACGTATTTGGTCTGGCACCAACTCTCAAATTCCCATTAAATATTGCTCCTGGCATTTGAGTGATTCGCGTTAGTGCAGCGGGCACTGGGTGGAACCCAGGCTTTGGATACAGCTCCTCCGGCACCGGGTCTGCCTTTGCAGCTGCCGGGTTGAGTCTGAGCAGCACCCCGGGTGTCTCTGGCCGTTTACCCAGCTGTTAAAAGCAAACGGTAGTGCTGCCTTCCCATAGAGACTCACAGATTTTTAGGCAAGAAGGGATCATTATAGTAAAGGTCAGGCTAGCTAATATAGTGTAGGCTGGAGGGCATCAGCCCGTTTTTCCTGTGTTTGAGTAAAATGCATTTTAAAAAGGAATCAGCTCTTGATGTGGAGAACTCCAGTGCTTTAGTTGGAAGACTGTTTCAGTAATGAATCGCCCTCAGTCTTGCAGGCAAGCTTATTCACTGCAGTAGTGTTCTTCTAAGTGCTTCTTATGAAAAGTGCTGTCTCAGCATATAATACTCCAAAACTATTCTTGCAACAAATTGGTACCTTTTAAATTATATTGCCCTCATTTGTGTGGAGATTGTGCAGAGAGGCTTTTTTTTCTCTCCCATTCTGTTTGCAAGTGATTTTGAGACAGTCCTAAATTCTCTAACTGCTGAGTCCCCATGTCCTGCTCGGTTTAGTTGCTTCTGATAGCTTACAAATCTCCATGTGGTTATGCCATTGTAACAAGCTAGGTCAAAGTTCCTCCTTTTGTCAAAGAAATGCTGAGACTCAGTTACATGGCTTTAAAGTCAGCTTAGGAAGTCCTGGTCCCCCGGGTCAGAGTGGAGGTAAGCCAGCAGGCTGGTTTATCTCCCCCTTGAGCCCAGCCCTCCCCAGGCCATCCGTGGAGGTGGTGGGGATGCTCTGCAAGTACCACTTGGCTTTATGGGGCTGCGCTTTTGTGTTGATGGTGGTGGTCATAAAATATGCATGCAGCAGCATGATTCACGGCGTCTGGTGCTAAAACGGGAACGGGGAGTGGCGAGGAGCAGCCTGCGGTGCACAGCATTCCCCTTTACTGTCCCGAGCAGCTTGCCCAGCCCGTCCTTGCCAGGGTAAGGCAYGTTTCTTTTAAAAAAAGTCCAAGCAAATGAAAATGCTGGGTCTCTTCCTTCTGCCAGAGATAGCAGCAACAGTAATTAGTCACACTGTCTTGAAGGACCTGCGTGGATGCCAATTGCTCTCTTCAAGGAGGGCTGTAAGTCCCTCTGTGGTTTTACATGGCAGTGCTAGGGTTCCCCCAGGTGCTTTGGGGTCCGTCCTTTGTTTCCTATTCCCTGGCCGTATTCCCCTCCAGCGGTTCCTCCTGCACCCCCGGGAGCACACCACGGCATGCCGGGGAGCCGGGCATCCCCCGGGCTGCCTGCACAGGCAATGGTCAGCTGGCTTCGGTGGGCTGCTGACCGCGGGACTTCAGCCCCTCCTTTGCAGCRGCGGAGGGACTTGGGGTGCAGCCTCACGGGAGCGGATCCGGCTGAACTCACAAAAAGGCATTGCCCAGATCTCACCTTTTTTTCCCTGAGCAAAACGGAGCTGTGCAAGGCAGCGCATCAGGTAGCGCGACACCGGCAAAGTGCTCTGTGACGGGTTTCTGAAGGGTAAACAGCATTGCAAGTGCAGATCTCCCCTGAGATAAATGGAAATAGGATTGAAATATAATTTTGATTTCAAATCTGTGACAAAGGCTTCCAACAGACCGTTAATTATTTTAATGTTAGAAAGTCCTTTCTGTTTTGTCCATGGGACGAATTTGATTCAGCGTAATACGACAGCTCAYGGCAGACTGGGTCTTTTCTTTGACGCCAGAAACAAACCCATTCATTTTGTTTTCTTTCTTCAGCGAAGCATCACACGGGTTTCTGAATGCCAAGCCCGGTTAGGTGCCGCCGTGCCTTTCGGGTGAGCCAAGGGAGGTCTCGGGGCTGCGGGTGCCCCTTGYTGCCGGCTGCCCGGGCGTGCTCTGCCCCGCTGCCTCGGGCGGGTTTTTGAACACCCCAAGGTTTTTTTCAGAAGTATCGACACTTTGATGCTTTAGAGGTCTGGTTTCTTTCTCGCAGGCTTTAAAATATTCTAGTCAAATTGACTTTTTCTGCCTGTTTCTGTTGGCTGGGGTTGATGCGCTACAGTGTCATTTGCTGAAGTGCTGAGACTGGAGTCGATGAAGCCCTTGTTTGAACACATCAAATGCAATATAGTGCAAAGAACTACAAAAGATCACATCTCCAGATATTTTAAACCGGGCTCCCAAAATACTTTTGACCTCAATTTCTCTGTCTTAAGCTCCAGCCTGCAAAATTAGGGGAAGATAAAATCTGTTTGCCTCCCAGGGATTTGGTAAAAACCAATTAGCTTTTATGAAGTACTCCGATAACACAATGACAGGCGTGACGGAGGAACATGGGGGGAAATTTATAGTTTTCTGTCTGGAACAAAGTTTGAGTTATGTGCAATAAATAAAGCCCAGGGCAAGACATTGAACAGGAAGGGACAAAAGCACTGAAGAACATGCTGCACAAAAAGCTGCACAAAAAACCAGGAGTGGGGAAAAAACTGTCACGGGGTCTTATAATTAAAAATGACATTGTACTCCTGGAGAGAGAGGAGGGGGAGCAAACCCAGGCTGCGTAAGCAAGTTCAGTTCTGGTGTTTTCTAATTAAGTGCTTAATTTCATGACGGCGTTAGGGTTATGCGCCAGATCCCGTCTCCCTGGGGACGTGGTTCCCACCACCCCCGGCAAGGGCAGGTGTGGGGACCCGCACCCCCCTGCCCTCAGCAACCCCCGTTTCCCACCGGGACTCTGGACAAGCAAACTTCCCGCATGTTTTACTGGCTTTTATTGGCGTAGCCCTTGTCCCATCACGGGACAAGGAGCTGGAAGGAGTTTTCCAGGAAATATTTGGTGGCCGGTGTCCTCAGCGGAGGGGATGCTGGGGGGCTGCTCGGCACCGGCGGCTGCTGGGCACTAAGCTGTGATACGCAAGCACCTGCAAACTCTCTCTGCTTAACCCTCGGTAAGTATCTAAGGAACAGACACAAATTGTTCTTTGTGGTTGTTTTTTTCTTTTCCCATGCTTGACAAAGTTTGAACGCACTGTCGCAGTGGAAGCAGTCACAGTCCTCATGTTCCTGTGCCAAACCTTGCATATGAGCAGCATGAAGGATTTAAGCAAGTAAATAAATCAGTAAGCTTCCCAGGAATGTATTGTACAAAATTGTATATTTTCCTAATTGATTTTTTTCAGAAAATATTCCACTTTGCCTTTTTTTTTTCTTTTCTTTTTAAGTGGATCACCTCCAGTGGACACTTAGCATCACCAATCTTTAACTGTGTTGGTTAAAATTGTCTGAATGATGAGCAGCTGAAAACTGTTGACAGGACGCACTGGCAGGTTGAATAACAGGGCAGCTGGACTGAGCACGGGGACGGTAAATGCAGCGATCAGCACCGAGCAGTGCCGGGCAGCCGGGAGGTGGGAGCTCAGGCGCCCGGATAGCCTGCGGGACGCGCGCCCTGCCCTGGCCGCCCACTGGGCAAGCCGTTTGGTGGAAGAGAGAAACAGTCTTTTCTTGAAGGTGCAGCAGGAGCTGTTTTCTGGGGTATTTTTTCTTAAATTAGGAGGCCATGCAAGGCCACTTACAGCTTTCTGTTAGTTGCTTGCAGTTTTCTGAGAGTGATGCTTTCAATGACGGCCGCGCAGTGCTGCAGCTCTCCCGACGCTCGGCGGCGGCAGGGCCAGCAGGGACTCGCTGCGGCTGCACTGCAACTACTGCTTCCGCTTGGCTCTGTTTTACTGTAAACTTACCCTTAAATGTTCCATAAAATGTGATATTAGTTATTCGTGTGACATATTGTTTCCTTGCGAATGCTAACAGAAGGTATTGAGTGAGGAAGAAGGGAGCTGGGAGATGCTATAACAGAAACATCTGCGGGAATATTTTGAGTAGCCTGAATCAACGCTGGAGGAGAGAGACTTTTGCACAGTCACAAGGAAACGCTCGCTAAGATTAGTAATGCATCCCCTCAGCAATGGCTTAAGGAAGCAGCGGTTTCAATACAATTTCTTCCACAGCCAGTGGACTTGACTGCCAGCAGATAAAACCCACTACTTTTCAGCTGGTAAACTGAGGCATGATGTGTAAGATTCACTGCTTTCCATAGGCTTTGGAAATTGCATCCCAAAGGTGTGTTACGCAGGGAGCCTGGCTGAGGAATGCTGAAAAATGCCTATTAGATACAAATTAAACATGGGAGGCTTAAGTYGAAGCATTGCTATTACGTTAAACTGAGCATGATCTGGAGGGAAGCCATGCCTTGAATCAGATAAAATGTAAATGGGCAGCTTCTCCGTCTCAAATTAAGTCACTAAGATTAGTGCAGCTATCTGCTAACCAGCGCCAGCCCGTGCTCTTTCTCAAGCTGCTCTAAGATGAGGTTTTTCAACCGTGTTTAGCCTGACCAATTTTTCTGGATATTTGGATTCTGTTCCTGCTCCTGACTTAAGATCAGAACAGAGGAGATCAGGGATGGGGTGATGGAGAGCAGGCAGGTTACAGCCTGGATGCATTAACGCTGGGAAAGATGTAGAGAAGCAGAATAAAGATTTTCCTGAAAAAAAGGATGGCCCCTCCTCTTCCCCCGCACAGCAGGTTTGGTCCCAGGAGAGAGCGCCCGTGCTCCTGGGACGGCAGCCCCTATGAAGAATATATATATTTTTTTTAATGTTTTGGAGGATTTTGTGTATGTGTGTGTGTGTGATTTTTGCTCTGGCTGTGAGGAATAGGGTGTGAGTGCCCCGCCGCCGACCTGCCCCGGTCTGGGAAGGAGCCCGTCCTGTCCTTCTGGATCCCACCCTCGCAAACCACGGGAATGCTGCAGCCCAGAGAGCTCCCTTGATCCATAAGTTCAAGAAATCCGACTTAGGACAGAGCCTAACTTCCTCCACAAAGCTCAGGCTTTTTTTTCCCCTCCTCCCTGCAAACTTCTCAAAGAAGCCTGACCTGTGCCCAGATTCACATCCACCTCTCTCCCAGATTTCGGGAGCAAATAAAACTTTCCTCCAGAAAGGAGACCTAGGCCAGTTTATTTAAGATGTGATGGGAAGGGAATAATTTCCAGACCTCTCTGTGCTGACATTTCAAGCAGAAATAATTGGGTATATTTTTAGCTGCCTACATTCCAGCAGAAACAGAACTAACTGCACATTTTCACAAGGTGCGAGTTTATTCGGGGAAGAATTAATGATTCGAGACTTCAAATAGGAAGCTCATAAAAGCCTACAAATGACCTAGGGTCGACTCTCTGGCACTGTAACTTTGAAAAAAACATTTATAAAGGAAGTCAAAGAGCTGGAAACACACACACTTTTTTCTCCCCTTTAGCCTGTCTGAATCTTTTTGTTCTGTCAAATGCCACCACCGTGTCTTGCAAACTTTAGTGAGTGGTGGAAGGGTTGAAAGGGAGTGCAGGAGTCRAAGAGCTGCAGCAGGAACAGGAGGCATGACAGATCGAACATAACAGTCATCACAGCCTGATGCTGTTATATATTGGACAGGTTCTGTTGCTGTGGAGGACACAAATTTTAGCCTTTAATTTAAAGAGCGGGTGTATTGGGAATCGAGGCGGCTCAGACTGGGAATAATAGCGGGTGGAACGTAGGCACATCCTTAGGGCCCTCGGTACGGAGGGCTGGCGGCGGGTAAATGGAAACAAGAACGTGTATCTTTTTCACAAAGACTCCCTTACTTGCTGACCCCAACCTCAAAACCACATCCCTGTCCCTCTGCCTCAGCACATCCATGTAAACCCACGCAGGCTTGTGCCCAGCCGCTGCAGCATCCGCTGTAAGCCCCTGCCCTTGGCAGCACCCTTTCCCTGCCCCGAATCGTACTGATGGACGCGGTTCAGGAATCAAAACTGGAGAGCTGGAAGAAACCCTGTTTAGGTATGTGTTTCATACGCGGTTATGTATGCCTGTGTGTGTGGTTTGGGTACGTACCTTAAACACTGCTGGAGAATGAAACAAATCCAGCTTTCCACATTTATTTAGTTGTCACAAATGGGTGCGTATGTATAACCTCATGTCTGGAAAAATGGACAGATGACCCAAAGCGGTGGGACGGTAGCTAATGACAAGGATGAGGTTACGCGTGCCGGACAGCCCGACTCACTCGGGAAACTGGGGCCTGTGCGAACCAAATGCATTTTTATTTGGCGAAATACAAAAGTCCCATTTGGAAATGAGGGGTGTGGGAAATGCCCGCAGCCCAGAGCAGGGTTCGACATGGCAACACAAGTTGGGCGACGGGAGTCTCTTTGGTCAAGGGGCTCAGGACGTGTCAGCATCAGCGGGCTGTTAGTCTGAAAGCGCTGAAGGGTATTACACGTGCTGTAACAGAAATCGGTGATATTTGTGGAGGTCACTTGCGGTCCTCCTTTCTTTAATGGAATACAAGCTCTTGTAATGCACTCTTCTTAGTATGGCTTTAAAATATTCCAATAATATTTAATCTCATGCAAATTGAGGTTGCATACCCCTTCTTTTTCCTGCGAGCGGCTGTTCATTGTGGGATCTAATTTCGCGGATGGGGTGTAATAGCAAATTACTATTCAGGCGGCCGTCTGCCTCCCTCGGCAACCCCTGCGCCCGCGCAGCACTGCTGCACTTGGGTCGAGCCCCGGGGATAATTCGAGGCAGTTACTGACCTCGGCACCCGGAGCGGTGTTATTACATGGGAGAAAAGCAAATACTGTTCTGGGGTTCTCTCATTCATTACCCAGCGATGCTGTATGCTGTACCACTTGATTTAATGTTCTGGAGGAATGCACAGCCCTCTGTACTAGACTGTCATCGCTTCTTAACTGCCAGGCTAGAGGCATCTCGACCTGGCATTAAAAACAAAAGCCTTGCAATAGGGCATATCCTTCCAGGTCTCCTGGGTGTTTGGTGAATAGCAGAATACAAATTAACCTCACAGAGTTTGAAAAGAAGGAAGCAATGCAAGGGAAGGCTGGTGCTGATGTTGCTGATAGAAATTGTTCAAAAGTGGATCATACTTTAAAAAAAAAAAAAAAATAACCAGCAGCTGCAGTTGCCGATCTGTATTAATGCTGCACAGTTTGTCTTAGCTTTTCCCCTTCCATTTCATTCACTGCAAGAGCTTTTGCTCTAATACTAGAACACGTTATTTTTTTCTATTCTCGTCTTCACTGCAGTATGTTGATTTAATTACGGTATTTTTTTCAAGATTTGATGGTGGAAGGAGACAAGACAAGCTGAAATGCTGTGACGGAGCAGATCTCTCTCATTCACTCCAGGGATGAGTACAATACAAAGCAGACAGTAGGACATTTTGGTTTCTTTAATAAGACTAATTTACTGGAAGGAAAATATGCAGCGCAGTGACCGCTGCCACGCTGCTCGGGGCTCCTGTCCTCCCCCAGGAGCAGAGATCCTGTTACCGCCTTCTTACACGATTTCTTGTACCCGGGGATCCCATAACCATCTCTGAGGCTCTTCTCATTGTCTGTGTGCTTCCCTGCACCTTGGGCTCTCCCCAAGGTTGCTTGTCTTCGCGCTGCAACCATGAAAAAACATAAAAATAGAACAGAATAAAACAGAACAGAACAGAATAGAATAGAATAGTTCAGTTAGAAGGGACCTACAACCATCACCTAGTCCAACTGCCTGACCAATTCAGGTCAAAATACTAAAATACTTCTTTCTTTTTTTTTTTTTTTAACTCATCATCACATCTTTGGAACAGGGAAAGAACAATCTTCAGAGGGTTTTTGTTGGCTTTGGGATTTTTTTGGGGGGTTGGTTGGTTGGTTGGTTGGTGTTTTTTTGCTTTCTTCTGGGGGCTTTTTTCCCTAAGAAAAATCCAGGTATTTCTTTACTAAGTTACTTCCTCTATTTTTTCTGCCTCTGCCAGGACTTGTTTTCTCCATGGGGAGAAGAAAGAGCTGAAAGCAGGGATGTTTCCAGCCATCACTGAGGGGCACGGGGGGAGCAGCCGCTAGCAGGGTAGGGGACTGCCCCAGGTCCCATCTTTGGGACCTTCTTTATGATGGAAAGGCAAGAGAGCAACACAAAAAGCAATGGGATTCCCGGTTATCCGCTGGCGGGACTGTTCCCGCAGGTGCATTTCCAGGAGCCCGGCAGCTGCCCTTCCCACGGGCAGCGCAGCAGGGTTTATTTATGGACCCGGCAGGTCGGTGCTCTTTGCTGAGCCGCAGCCTGCAGGTCGGACCGTGGGAGGGAGAGTGTTTTCCAGCCCCAGTAACAACTTCTGATAGCAACAGCATTTTATTGTCATGATTTACACTTGTTTTATAGGAAAAATGGGGAAAATGCTAGTTTGCTAATAGCACAGATGGGAAATTTAGGGACTATTTGAGTGCTTGTCTTCAGCTAATAGCCGTTTATTCTCTGTAGAAAAAGATGTTTGCTGCATTTCTGCTTTAACTGCTTATCTGAAATGAAGATTGATTTCATTTTCTGATCAACACAGCCATATTTTCCTATAACTTGCCAGCTTTACCTGTGCATTTTGGTGAACTATTGCTCTAAACTTGAGTTAGTTACAAGTATATGCCATGCTGTCTTTCTTTTACGGGACTATTGTAGTCACTCTTTTATTTCACTGTGTCGGTTTGAAGGTGATTATTCCTCCCCAGGTCTAGTACTTTGAATTTCTCCTTATTGAATTGTACTTTTTTTTTTAAATTCCAAATTATTATTTCAATTTGTCAAAACATTTCAAATTCTAGTTTTGTCCTCACTCTTCTTGCACTGCCTCTACGTTCGGTATTGTCTGTAAATTTAATAACCCTGCTTATACCTTCTTCATCCATGGCTTGACCTGGAACCAAGAGAAGCTGCTGCAGACACTCAGTTATTAATCTCTCCACTCCAGCCCTGAGCCTCTAAATCTTGGCAGAGACACCGGCTGCAGCTTTTCAAGAACTTGCACAAAAGACACTGCGCTTTTTACAGGAAAGAAAATATTTCAGAAATCATGATGGCTGTCAAAAATTCAGTTGGTGATATCGTAATTTTGGTTTACGAGGGAGGTGAAGCACAGTGCAGTGGAAGAAATACGGATCTGGTGATGCTTTCTGGTAATTAGCATATGTACATCCAGTGCAGCGTCTTCACAGAGTGATTCCATCTTATTCCTCGGTGAGCGTTGTTCTGGCACGACTTCTACTCCGAACTATTTTGAGTTAAAAATGTGAAAAAAAAGCCTCTGTATGAGACTTGCATACGTCAGGGCAGGACATGGCGGTTCCCACCGCCGGGCGCCCTGTGCTCTGGTGGGGTAAATACTCGTACGCAGGGAGGAGCAGGAGAAATGGGATTTGGTGACAGTTCTCCCAAACGCTGATAGAGCATCCAGCCCTTGTGCCTTGGGGCGATGACTGGAGACAGTGTCTGCGAGCCCACTCCTCCGGGATAGATCTTCATTGAATTTGCCCCGTTTCTTATTGAACCCAGGTATATTTTTAGCTTCCCTGATACCTTGTGAGGAGTCCCACAGGGCAGAAAGGGTTGGCATATGCAGCATGTGAAGAAACACTTAATTTTTATTTTTTTTTCCCCTTTGGATGTTGGTCTATGTGTGACCTCGCAAGAACAAAGCAGCAAATGGGCATCGATCATTAAAGCAGAGGTTCCTAAGTGCCAGCGCAAATGCACGCGCTGCAATCAAATCAATAGCTCTGACGATCTTTCAAGGCAACCTAATGCCTCCTCCAGCCAAATAACACTGCCCTCTTAATGGAGGAAATCCACCCTCGCCGAGGGGAGCCTCGGCACGGCCAGCAGCTCATTTAAAAACTGCAAAAAAACCCCATGAAAGCAGCATGGATGGGGAAAAAACCCTCCACACTGGAAAAAGTACTCTTGTGGTCAAGCCCATCTTTTGACCAATATTTTTGCCATATTGGTCAAGACAAGTTTTTTASGTTTTTTTCGTATTAAAATTGAGATAGGAGAGAATATTGGACTACGACACGTGTAGCTGGGCCACGCTGGGGTTGTGATGTGAGAGCTGTGGGACACCTCCGGTCTTCTCCAGCGGCTGCAGCAAAGGCTGCCTCGGCTCCGCACACCCGCTGCTGCTGCGGGGCTCCCTGCCTTCTCCGTTTGCCAGCCGTTAGCTTCTGCCTTCTGAAAGGAAAAGTCAAGGAGTAAACCAGACCTGAGCGGGATGCAAAGGCGGCAGCAGCCATCGTGTCAGACAACCTGCGTTTTTCAGAAAAATGTTTCATTTGGCTGCTCAGCCCAGCAGAAACAGGATAAAAATATTCTAAATGTGGAAAGTGAATACAAGGCATTCTGAATTTGCCAGGTTTTACCAGTAATCGTAAAACTGACGTTAGCTTCAGAACAGCAGGGGAAAAAAATAATGTTTGTGTCCATTTGCATTTAACAGCTCAAAGTTTTGAAGCCTGATGTTGCTACAGATTAGTTGGACATAAATCAGAAGTAGTTCCTCYGAAGTCAGCAGAACTACAAGCGCCTGAAAGCAGCGTGGGTGGTTGGGGGCAGCGAGGGCTCTGCRTGCCGTCAGGGCAGCACGGTCCCGCTGGACCCCTGAGAATAACCTCCTGCTTCTCCAAATGAACCATGTAGCAAACGTGAATTAATGTTAGTTGTGGCTTACATTTTAGAAGATAAGGAGATGTTGATTCAACTCGCTGTGCCATGATGTGATGGGTGCACTCAACCCCTGACCAGACTGGCGGTGGTTTGGTGAAGGCTCTGGAGGAGGTAAAGTCCTGAGCCATAGCTGGGCTGTGAACTCCTCTAGTTCCAATCTGTTCTCTGAGAACCCACAAAGGAGCAGAGTGACACAGTGAGTATGGATGCATATGAGCTTGAACACCCATCATGTGATTAACACATGAATAGCGGGCAGCTTTTCCAAGACTCATTCATCAAGGAACAAAGTTGTGGGTACAAGGACTCTCATGCATACCTTTTCCATCGCATGCAATTTGACTACGAGCCAACCACTTTATCCCATAAATATGACAGCCTAAGTGAGCCCTCGCTGAGCTCCCCCTGCTAGGCAGCGTGGCTGCATGGTGGTGATCATSTCCCCTTGAGCTGGGAAACCTCTCAAGGTTGCTCCTTGAGGCAGAGAGACCTTTCACCAACAGCAGATCTTTGGTAAGCGACCGATACCGCGCATGACCTTGTAGTATGGTAACTTTGATTTTGTCTTGGTGACTTTGCATGCTGAATTGATACTAATGAAACATTACATCAATTTTTCATGTATAATCCCTTAGACGTAAACCGTTGACCAAGTCTGAGACTAGGTTTGGACCTAGCCACACCTAGACTCCTCTCTAAGGGGGAGTTTAGAAAGCAAGGGGGTCCACTCTGAACCTCGTGACTCAACAGGAGGGTCCTCCTTACCCTTTTGCATCCCTGGTCTCTCTGTGAATCATTCCGACTCGAGCGTAACTCGATTTTCCTTTGTACGTTTCTTCCATGCAGTAATTAATAAGGTGAACCTTGCCATCAAACTTATTGAACCTTGGTAAACCACTGTTAAACTTTGTTAAATTCCATCCAATTCATTGAACCCTATCAAATTATTATTCTACCTCAATAAAACATATTGCTGCTTCTCTCTTTTGAGTGAGGTGCGTTCCACTCATTCCGCAACACACGACTGCAGTTCCTAGTTTGTGAGCACTGCTGCAAACAACTTCATTTGCCGTATTTCTGCTGTCACACGGCGTTGTAAGCAAAACGCTTGCAATTACTGTCATGCTGCTGTTATAGTGGGGTTTTTTCTGCCTCATGGGGAAGAAGCGAGACATAAAGGGCAGTGTCTGTCCTGAGGAGAAGGTTCAGAAATGTGGCCCTGGGCAGCAGCTGGAGATGCCAGCGGCAGGGGAATATTCTGCCCCTTCCCAGAGCTCTTTAAGAACCAGCAATACACATCTCCTCCTGCATTTTCCTGCTTCAGGTGAACCTTCCTGGCTGCAGTCAGTGGCCTTGGACTTCAAAAGGGTCAGATCTTCACTTCCAGTTTTCCTTCTCAGCCTTCAGATATACCAAAGGTTCAAACAGATGAACGTGACCAGGATGGTATGATCACGACCGTATGGTTAAGTTGAACATCATGGTCCAGAAGGGTCTTCTCAGGTAGGCCACCATAGTATTTCATAACACTTGTGCTTATATTTGACATCCTCTTTCACCACATGGGTTTTTCTTTGGATTTACCCAAATACAAAGTATATTTTGCAGTACTTCCTGCAAAAATGGAAACAAATTCATTACTTCGGTGCACTGATGCAAAATGCCGTCCCTGCAGCAGGGTGTCTGGGACCATGTCCCGTCTATCTGTTGCAGGTGGCATCCCATTGTGGCTAGCAGGCTTTTGTATTTGTGAATTTGATTTTCAGGTGAGGGGCAGAGCTAAAGGTTGTTTMCAGTGGCAGAGAGCGCACCGGGAGGCAGAGGGCACTTGCTGCGGTCATAGCGATTCACAGAATCGTAAGGGCTCCAACATAACTAGTGCTGACCTCCAACACAACTAATGCTGAACTCTGCCGTAACTAGTGCTGTAGGACGTGGAAGTCAGTCCAGGCCATCCATGGTCACCCTGAGGTGTAGCTAGGTAGCCACTCGGGATGCAGGAATTCAGCCAACTGCGCAGTTAGTTAGCTTTGTTTCTGATTTTGGCGTGCATTTGCTTATGAACTAATTTGATGATTCATGGTGGAATTTTCTGTTCTGCAGCCCAAGAACATTCAGAATCTCAATTTGAATTTGAATTGGAAATCCCCACATGGGTTTCCTGAGTGGCTTTGCATCCAAATAAGCGTTTCTTTGCACTGCCAGGCGTCATTGCCTCCTCCCATCCTGGTGGCAGGACTGTTTGTATCAATGGCACACCTAACTGCTGAGAAAAAAATCAATCAGCTTGTGGTTTGGGTGGGGAAAAGAGTGTYCGGGGCTTTTCCTTCCTAACTCTTTAGCTGCTCAGATCTGGATTGAATCGAGAAGCAGGCATGAAGTGAATAGCATCACGGACATCAGAAGGAATTAGAGGTTAAGACACAGTTAGTTCCTGGGTGTTTTCACTTTGTCCTGCAGCTACAGCGTAATGAAATTAGCAGGGACTTCCATCAGTTTTGGGCTCCTGACTGGGAGAAAATAACTCTTTCCAGGGCGTTCTTGAGAGTAGAGTGTTCTTGTCACCAAGATCATTCATATGATGGAGGACATTTGTTTTAATATCTATCATTTTCTTTTCCACTCGCATTATTTCCTTACCTCACCATGGATGACAGAAAAAGTACATTGTCAATCTGCTTGTCTCCCCAAAAGCAATAATAATTTTGATTTTAATTTCAGTAATTAGAAGGAAATAGCTCCCCTTAGACTATTGTAGTTCTGTAACCATAGTGTTGTGATTAATAACATAAAATCTTTGCCTACTTCTAGCCTACAGACGGGAGAGAAGAGGCGAAAGAGGCCGGCCTGGGAAAGCAGGGAGGGCTGGAGGAAGAAAAAAGAAATACCCGAGTACAGGAGAGGGGAGGCTGGAGAGGCCAGCGAGACCACCGGAGGATTCTGGTAGCATAACACCGCGTAGCCGTAGCTTGGGATGAACTTTACCCAGCATTTGTATTAACTGTGGGGGAAAATCAGCAGACATCATACATTGCAGGAAGAAAAGTAAGGTAGGGGACCTGAGAGATTAAATATGTGAATAGAAAATAGCAAAGTAAGACTAATTTTGGTAAAAGTAAATTTATTTTGCAACAAAAATATAATCTGAAACATAAATGCAGTGGCAGTGAATCACAGAATCACAGAATGGTTTGGGTTGGAAGGGACCTTTAAAGGCCATCTAGTCCAACCCCCCTGCCGTGGGCAGGGACATCTTCAACCAGATCAGGTTGCTCAGAGCCCCGTCCAACCTGACCTTGAATGTGTCCAGGGATGGGGCATTGACCACCTCTCTGGGCAACCTGGGCCAGTGTTTCACCACCCTCAGTGTAAAAAATTTCTTCCTTATATCATGTCTGAATCTCCCCTCTTTTAGTTTAAAGCCGTTACCCCTTGTCCTGTCACTACAGGCCCTGCTAAAACGTCTGTCCCCATCTTTCTCATAAGCCCCCGTTAAGTACTGACAGGCTGCAATAAGGTCTCCCCGAAGCCTTCTCTTCTCCTGGCTGAACAACCCCAACTCTCTCAGCCTTTCTTCATAGCAGAGGGGTTCCATCCCTCTCATCATTTTCGTGGCCTCCTCTGGACCCGCTCCAACAGGTCCGTGTCTTCTTGTGAAAAGGCTAGGAAATTAATGCTGAAGAAGGTGAAGCGATAATGGGTAGAAAATTAGGAATGTGCTTTGCAACACGACTAACAGCTGACAATGCAAATTTGCTCTGCGTAGCCTCTTGGCGCGGTGTGAGGGAGCAGACGGCGTGCGCTGATGGGCCCCTGCCCCCGGAGCACCAGGAGGAGGAGCGGGTGAGGAGCAAGGACCTTGGTGATTCGGAGAATCACCAGGACACCCCGAAAGGAGAAAACACGAATTCCCTGGCTTCTCGGCAGGAAAATGGAAAGGTTATCAGGAAAACACAATGGCAGCATGGATTGCTAAAGAAAAATATTGGGTGGAAAAACATTGTTAGGTTTGCATAAGCTACTATAAAACTTTATTAAAGTTATTACAGAAAAGAAATGTGAGAAAGAGCCAGAATAATTAGCGTATTACAAACAGCCTGACAGTAATGAGGATGATGGACATCCCCAGTCTCCCCTCGTGGTAAAACCCATCTGTTTGGGCTACTGMAATAAGGTTTATAATAAGGCACTGAAAACGTGCAGCAGGGACTGAGCACTTGATCAGCGCCCGGGCGCTGGGGCTGTGCCCTCGCCCTTCCCAGGGTACGCCCTGCCGCTCGCCTGGCAGGGTCACCCCACGCCGTGGAGTTATGGGCTTTTATTCTTAGCCTCATTAGCTAATTTTTTTAAACCTTTTTCTGTGACTACTCATTAACAGGGAGCTGCTGAGCCCATGTGTCCTGGCTAGCTGGCAGCTCAGATAACCAGGAAAGCTAAACCACACCGAAATCCAGTTATTGCTTATACCATGTAAGTTCTCGTTCGGTATTTCTTACAACCCCCCCCTTGAAATCAAACGTTTACACTCATTATTCTAAGCGTCCTCAGCGTGTAGCCCTTTCAAACACACAAGATACACATTGCTGAACGAAGGTAACTCCCCGCACGTTGCTGGCGAGGGCTCAGAGCCCGGCCGGTGCCACGGCCAGCGGGATCGCCGAGACCTGCTTCTGGCCCTGCCGTTTAAGCCGGGTCTGCACTGACCTCAGTTGCTTTGTCTCTGAACCAGATCGTGGCTGCTCTCCAGAACCCCGCTCGTTCGCATCTTTTTTGAACGATGGAAATGAGGACTGGACACAATACCCCATTTGCTCTTGTGTAATTGCCAAGTACAGAGATAATGATACATTCCTGGTCCCGCTTCTGCTTTGCTTTTGTCTGCAAATGTCCGTCACGTGAGACTTTCTGATCACAACATAATTTTCATGTACTTCTGCCCAAGCCTTTCCCAGCCCTGGGCTCCCGAGCGGTGAGTACAGACAGCATGCCTTCATCCCGCCCACGCTCACAGCCGGCTGTGTTTCATCGGTCTGCTCCTAGAACCAAAAAGCAGAGCAGGTTATTTTTACAACGTGTATTTTCCATAAGCCTGAGCTGATGAACCTCCTTTGATGCCTTACAACTAGTTACTGACYGGCTATTCGCTTACTTTGCCTGTGATCATCGCCCGCTGGAAAGTCTGCAACTATCTGGTTTCTTGCTTTCAAATACGGGAGCTTGGTTTTCTTCTGCTCTCTATTTAAAATCTCTTTTGAAATTTACCCAGTATTTTCAGTGTTATTAAAAACGGCCATTAGTGATCGAGGGATACTCAAATCCACCAATTTTAAAAATCCCCTATGCTAGTTACCTTGACCACGTGACCCAGAAATACCTGTACGTGGACAACGTGGCCTTGCCCAGYGGTACGACTGCATCGCCGAGCTTTTCCGCAATCACGCCAAGAAAATTTCCAGCCTTCTGTGTATTATTTTGGCAGTTCAGTTGGCAGAATTTTTGCTCTTGCTAACATGTATTTTGAATCCCGTTAATTATCTTTGCTGACGATAGGTCTTCCTTGTCCTTTTTGTTGCTCTTGGGAATTTTCTTCCGGTGGCTGAGTGAAGTGAAGGGACTGAGTGGTGGAAAAAAACAAAAATAAAATGAAACATGAAGGAGCTGGGGTGCCCCACCTTCCCTCATCCCCCCCGGGGCTCCGCGGGGGCCGGAGCACCGCGGCGGGGGGGAGAAGGAGGAGGCACGGAGGGAGGCCGGGCTGAGGCCGGCGGTTGAGGAGGACGTTGAGGGTGAGGAAGATGAGGAGTGCACTGAGGATGCGGAGGGCGCTGGACGGGGCGCGGGGGGCGTTGCGCG
>JAYKAV010000134.1:825526-1081520 GCA_035582835.1 Phoebastria nigripes
GCTGCTGCGCGGGGCGGCGCGGAGCGGCGCGGAGCGGCGCGGAGCATGTCGGCGCTGCGGCGGAAGCTGGGGGACGAGTACCAGGTGGTGAGCACCTCGGCCAGCGGCGGGGGGCTGCCGCCGCCCCGGGCGGCACCGCGGGGGAAGCGGCAGCGCTTCGTGGACAAGAACGGGCGGTGCAACGTGCAGCACGGGAACCTGGGCGGCGAGACCAGCCGGTACCTCTCGGACCTCTTCACCACGCTGGTGGACCTCAAGTGGCGCTGGAACCTCTTCATCTTCATCCTCACCTACACCGTGGCCTGGCTCTTCATGGCCTCCATGTGGTGGGTGATCGCCTACATGCGGGGCGACCTGAACAAGGCGCACGACGACAGCTACACCCCCTGCGTGGCCAACGTCTACAACTTCCCCTCTGCCTTCCTCTTCTTTATAGAGACTGAGGCCACCATCGGCTACGGGTACCGCTACATCACAGACAAATGCCCCGAGGGCATCATCCTCTTCCTCTTCCAGTCCATCCTGGGCTCCATCGTGGACGCCTTCCTCATCGGCTGCATGTTCATCAAGATGTCTCAGCCCAAGAAGAGGGCCGAGACCCTGATGTTCAGCGAGCACGCTGCCATCTCCATGCGGGACGGCAAGCTCACCCTCATGTTCAGGGTGGGCAACCTCCGCAACAGCCACATGGTCTCTGCGCAGATCCGCTGCAAGCTGCTCAAAGTAAGTGCCGTCCTGCCACGCTTGCCCCGCTGCCGCTCCCGGTCCCCCGGGGACGTCCCACTGTCCCCCTCCGCGTCCCCACCTCTGTGCTGCCCCGGGGCTGCCGGCCTCTCTGAGCACTCTTTCAGCAGGAGAGCTTTGCCGTCCCTCGCTCCTGCCCGGGGCTGCCTCCGTGTCCCTGCGATGCTCTTCAGGCTCAGCCATCAGGCACCAGATTTACTCTCAGCCATCTGATTTACCGGCAGCCTTGTAGGATAATGTTTGTATTCAGCACTGGCTTTACAGGCATATTTATATATTTCTATAAAATGCTGGATTTCTCTGACAAGTAAATACTTTGTAGCTTGAATTCCTTGGTGTACATTTTAAAAGAAAGCTGTTTGCCTTTCTGGCATATTTCTGTGCTTTCAGGCAATGGTGAGTCCAGTCGGGCAGAACTTTATTTATATGGTGCAGGAACTTCATGGAAAGCAGAATGCCAGGGTTAGACATTTAAAAATCATGCTAATGGCCCTGTATGTCTAGGAAAAATTGAGTGTTTACTTGAGACTTGCTACAACGGCTGCATATACATAGGGGAGATGAAATAAGCGTGGAGTGGCTGGAAGGGGATGGCTCGGGTGACGTTTGATGCATGCAGAGCACCCTGCATGTTTCCGCGGCTGGCAGGGGACGTGGGTGCCCTGCCCGCGGGGTGGGTGCTCTGCAGGGGTAGGCGGGGTCCCCTTGCCAGGGGGACCCCAGTTGGAGGGCTGCCCTGCTTTCTTCCCCGCTCCTCTGGCTGCCCCCGCGGAGGGATGCTCATGCCCCATCTGCTGCACCCGGATCCGGCAAAGCACAAGTGCGTTTTGCTCGGAGGCTTCTGAAGTTGTCGTGTTTTGGCCCAAATAYGTGTTTCCGATGGGGGTTTTGCAGGCAGGATCGTCGCTGCATTCGGTGAGGGCTGCAGGACCCCCACTGCATGCTAAACCACGGGGGAGTCTGTGGCCAGAAGGAGGGGTGGTGGTTGCACTCAACAGGCTGGGGGGGAAGAGGAATTTAAAGAATCTCCATAATTTCATTTGTCTCCTTCCTGCCGTGCCCGGATGATTGCTGTAGCTGGGGACCGACATCGGTGAAGATGCTCTCGCTGCAGCTGACCTGGAGGCAGCTATTGCTGTTCTTTTCTTTTTGAGTAATCAGCTGGAATCTCAGTTACGCTTTTCCCCCATATGAGCTATCCCTGATTGTTTCCTCGTGTCAGAAGTTTAGATGGGTAAATTGAATGATGTGCAATTAGCCTGGTAAGTAATCATCCGGTCTTTAGAGGGCACCACGGTGACCCCTCCAACTGCCTTGTGTGACGAGGCCATCCCRACTAGGGAGAGGTCGGACTGTCACATTTCACGTACCTCTTTAATAGCTTTAAAGTATCAAAATGAGTCATTTCCATTACAAATTTTGAAAATAGCTCTTTTTTTGTATCCAGAGGTGCCGTGGGGGGAATTTTAAAAGTTGAAGCTTAGAACTTAGTGCGGCTCCAAAAAATTTCCTGAACTTTAAATATGTGAAAGAGTGGCTTCATAGCCATCATTTCTTCTGGTTTTGTGAAGGCAGTGCTGGAGTCAGAGGGGCGAAGGTTTTGCAGCTGTTTTAAAAATAGCAAGAAACCGAGAGGAGCCCAGGGAACCCTGCCATAGCAGCAGCTCAAACAAAGCAAGCTGTCCTTGCATCCTGGGGCATCGTTCGTGTTAGGAAAAGGAGAAGCCTGTTCGTGAGGCATGCCACCGGCGTTGGGCGCTGTCGGTGCCGGCGGCTGCATCGTGGCCGTGGTGGCACGCTGCGGGCATTCCGCTGTGCCCCTTGCCGCCAGGCTGGGGGGCTTTCCCCCGCCCAAAGCTGCCCAGCCTGCAGGAGCTCTGTACACGGGCAGCTATAAATGTAGAGGGAGAGGGAGAAGAGTAATAAAGGGCTAAAATGTGGCTTTTCTATGGATGCAGTGATAGCTGGCTCTGCGCATCCCCTACCAAATGTCTCTGCACGGTGCATCCTTTCGCTGCTGCGCGGGAGCAGTGCTTGGCCAGGCCTCCCAGCCAAAAAAAAGAGGGGAAAAAAAGAATTGCAGCAGGGAGAGCGATCTCTCTTCCAGGGGGTGCTGCCACGCACGGACAGACTTTCCGGCTTGCAGGAGCACGAGTACGTGGCAGGGGGGAATTGCTGCTTCGGTGTTTCTGCTTTGGTTTGCATATAACCTTTACTGGAGGTTTATTACAAAACCAGGAGGGCAGAATTAATTGTAGGGCTGCTCACAGATTTTCTGCTGAAATGCTTCTTTTTTGGTAAAAGGTTATTCTGCTTGCAAAATCTATGCAAAATTGGAAATCCCAATACACTGTTTTTCATTTTTTTTAAATTTTTTTTTCCCGGTAAACTTAGACCATACTGGAGAAAAAAAGAAATATAAAACCTTAAAAGTGGCAAGTTAGTGCAAAGACTCATTCATTGTCATATTCTTTTTTTTTTTTAAATGAATCTCCAAGATTGTGAAGAACTTGGATGAAACTTCGAAGCCCTGTACTTTCCTCCCTACATTACATTGAGTCAAGAGAGTCACTCAAGGTCATTTCTTTTGACAAATGCATTGGCTCGAATAGCAAAACAGTCAATAGTACGAGTTCTCTCACCCTGCCTTGGGTTGAATACTGCCTGTAACACAGGGGTAGTTGTAAAATAATATTTGGTTTGTCTGTAACATTTTAGCTCTCAATCTTTATCTCAATTCCCTCAGAGCAGAAGCAATCATACTTCACGTGTATGACTTCACAGCTGAATAATGTGACACCTGATTTTACTGCAGCTGTAAAATAGGAGATTTTTGTGACAGACGTGATAGATTCCCCGGGAATCCCGCGAGCTCCAGTGCAAGCGGTGGTAGTGTGACGATGCCGTGGGAGCGGGAGCGGGAGGAGGGTCCCCCCCGGCGCCGCAGCAGCGGTTGCAGCTCACGGCACCCAGGCAGCAGCCCACCCGTTTTTAACCTTTCTTCCCCATCATTTTCTTCCCCCCATCTGTAGTTCATGCCTCTTTCTCTGGACTTTGCCGTGTCCCTCAAGTACCGCATTGTCTTTAACTCTCCTTTTTCATCACTATTCCATCTGTGAAGATGTCCATTACATAGGAATTTTTTGCAAAATAACAGTTCACCCTGCTTCGCCGTCCTCTCCTGTGCATTGGTAGGGGGGTTTTGGCTGGTTGGTTCAGACTGAGATTTCGGGGCAGGTACCACTGGGTATTCCTTGGAAAGCAGCCATCGAGAAGTGCCAAGTAAAGCCAAAACGATTTGGACAGTAGCGGTGCTAGCTGAAGTCCTAAATAGAGGAGCTAGAGCTTTTACAACCAGCCCTTTAGAGGACTTCCCCGAACCATTAGCCTTCATAACGCAGCCTGGCGCGTGCAATTCCTAATTGCATTTCATTGGGTCTGACCCGGGGTCACCCTTTTCCTCTGTCCCAAAGCCAAAGCCAAGCCAGGTGGGGGGGTCTCGGTGTCCCCAGAGTGACAACGTCACCCAGAAATGGGCCAGCCTTCACCTCCCCTGTGGCTATAACAATATTGTAGGGGTGTGGGATGTCTGATGGAAGCAGTTCCCTCCCTAGAGCTGCTCCTCGCCCTGCTTATGGGTGGTATTTGGTGCTTTGCTTGTGTTTTTGTCTTTTTATTGAAAAGTAGACTGCTCTCTAAAGAGAGAACAAACAAAACCCTGCAGGCAGGATATTTATGCAGATGTGCTCTAGATGTTTCTTGGCTCTGATGTCTTTATCTAAAACTGCATGGGTACGCTGGGACGGGGTAGCAGAGGCAGGTGTGAGAAATCTGAATTTTCACACACAAAAATTTAAGCACATTTCTTAGCCAAAACTTCAGGGCAGTGAAACACACGATCGTTTGTTTGGGATTAGATCTCCTTCAAATCCRGTCACCATTCAGGGAAAATTTTAAAAATAGAAACCAAATCCTAAGCGAGGCACATAATCCGGTTTTGCTCTGTCTGCTGCYGTTTGCTTTTAGGCTCCCAACCGCTTCCAACCCCCGTGTCCGGGGGGCTTGGCCATAGCTKCACCCCTTGCACCCTTGCTGGGGGCTGCCCTGCGCCCCGGGGGCACCCGGCGTCCTCCCATCCCCCCACAGCTGCCAGTGCCGGACATTTTACCGGGGGCACGGGACTGGGTTTCTCTGGGAGCCACTGGTGTCACTTGTAGGAGCACTGATAGTCCGGAGGTGACGGCTGCGCTGGTCCCTGTCCAACGGGGCATCTACCCCCCACAGTTATGTACGTAGTGCGGCAGATCTGAATAACGAGGAGAATGGAAACAGAGGAAAAATTAGAAGAAATCTTATGCTTCCTCCTGCAAGTGTAATCGTGCTCCCATTAAAAAAAAAAAATCCCATTTCAAGTCAGTGGTATTGCTCAATATGGGAAGTTTCACATCAGCTCAAAACGTCAGGAACGATGGAAATCCATCTCAAGTAGTGATTTAATGTTGGGTTTTGGCTGTGTATGATGAATACAACAGCTTGTAAAGCTTCTTTTTAAAATCTAAGTAGCAAATAATGGAAAATTCTATTAAAAAAATAATGACCAGGAAGGGCTATAATGTTCCTGCCTATTCGTAACGCGGGGAGAAGAAATAAAAGCCGGAGAGGGAGCGTTTGGGCAGGGCTGTGTGATGACAGTGCTCCTTACGGACTAGGGGCGCGAAGCGTAGCTTGCAGCGAGGCGCACGAGCCGGAGCGCTGAATATGAGGTTTCAGCTCTAGGTGTGATTTTATGGACTTGTTATGTAGCTGTTAAATTGTGGTTTTTAGTGCCTTAGCGGGCAGCTCTAACTAAAGCAGTAACAGCATCCCCTTCTCCAGGCTTCTTTTGTCAAAAGCACAGCAATCTAAAAACTTCCCTGGAGAGCTGTGCGCCCATCTGATTTGGGGCTGATGTAGGTTGTTGTTAGCCAGCGCTGGGGAACTCTCTCGTATGGGTAAGTTGGTAATTAATCTAATGCTGCCACTTTCTGCAAGGAGTTTCTGTTTGTGGAGGGACCCTGGAGGTGGTTGACCCTGGGGTCACTGTGTCGCAGCACGGATTTTGTGAGGTTTTGAGTGGCTTCTGCTTGCCAGAGCCTCAAGGTGTGCCGGCTTCATCTTCTCCTGGTGGGTGATGCTGTGGGTCAGTGGCAGAGCCATCACTCGTGTCRGTGGCCAGTGTCCTTCCTTCGGTGAGCTGCAATTGCAGTAAGAAGTGTGTTAGAAATAATTCATCCCTGCTCTGCACGGCCAGCGCTGGGTTTCCACCCGTTTCATGGCCATGTGGCTGGACTGGGGTTTGCCTGGTGTGACGGGTGGTGCAGAGTGCTGGCAGGGATGCGGGATGCTGTCAGGGTGCCTCGGTGATGGCTGCCCCAGCAGTGATGTCTCTCTCTCTGTCTCTCCCCTCGCTGCCTGTCCAGTCCCGCCAGACCCCGGAGGGCGAATTCCTCCCGCTCGATCAGCTGGAGCTGGACGTGGGCTTCAGCACAGGCGCTGACCAGCTTTTCCTCGTGTCCCCACTCACCATCTGCCACGTGATAGATGCCAAGAGCCCCTTCTACGACCTCTCCCAGCGCAGCATGCAAACGGAGCAGTTTGAGATTGTCGTCATCCTGGAGGGCATTGTGGAAACAACGGGTGAGTAGAGAAAGCAAACGCTATGCAAAGGAGATGTTGCCCCGCAGGTCTTACCATCYGCGTCTGAAAAATTGGGTGCTTCAGATTGCCCTTTAATCCAATGACACGGTCAAATTTTGCAAATGCTTTGAGACAGCCGAAGTTGTATTTTCCTACAAAAAATGTTTGAGAGATTTTTGGCAATGTGTCTGTTACCAAGGTGATGCACTTCGGTGCTCCCAGCGAGGCCAAGAAACCTCYGTCGCGGTTGCCGCCGTGGGTCGGCGGCACGGGGCAGGGGATGCGGYGGCGGGGTCGGTTGTGCTGTGCTCCCCGCGGCATCGCCCGGCAGCAATGCTGCAGCCCCGGCCGGGGCTGGGGACAGATGGTCCCGCAGCCAGCGAGTGCCTTGCTTCGCTTCCCAGGCTGCTGCCTGGGGGGATATTCAGAATATCTTTGATCGTTTTTCGGTCTGTATGCTGGTGTCCCAGCGTTTCTGTGCTGGGCTGCTTTCCTGGCGCAGGAGGCAACCTCCAAGAGCCTCAGGCTGCGGTGTTCCGGTAACGCAGCCTGGTACCCAGGGAGGCTGGGGGCAGCAGAGGTGAATCGTCCGTGCTGTTCAAGAAACACTCCCTGATATTTCAAGAAAAAGTCCCTGCTGTTAGCATAGCTGGCTCGTGTAAGGACTTTAGGGCTGACATGCAGACCAGAGGACTCCAGGTTGGTTGTTTTTTTTTTTCTAGCAGAACTGTTTTGAAACAGAAATGATTGAAGAAAAGGCATTTTGTAAATAACTCATCAGAATTTCGAAACAAAGCGGTGTGTTTGTATACTTTTGAGTTTATTTTTGTAAATATTTCAGACTTAGAAATTATACAAAGAACAACAACAAAAAAAGGACGTATTTTCTGGGTCTGTAAAGCCTAACTCATATAAGCTAGCAAATTTTGTGACCTAGTTTTATAAGATGAGATGAATATTGGGTAAAATAGAGCAAAATGTGCTCTATCTTGATAAAACATGGAGGGATGAAAGGGTTTTAAAGWTTAAAAAAATCTTTAAAAATGTGAGTAAATGAGAGAGGAGAAAAGTATAGAGCTGGAGGGCAGCTGGACTGGAGGAGAACCAGTATTGGTGATGGCGAGAACATGAAAATACGAAGGTGGAGGTGCCGCAGGTGGTGGTGAGGAGGCAAAAGCCTTGCTTCATGGCACTGCCGTTGGCACAAGCACTGGGAGTTTATTGTAAGCTGCAGCACTTCTCACTGATGGTTTCCAGTAGGTAGCTTTTGCTGAGCCTGGTTGAGATAAGGAAAACAAGAACAGACGTGAGGGAAGGGGCCATCTCATCTAAAGGATGCCCTTTTTTTTAAGAGAGGAGGGGTGGACACTTAGTATGTTTAAAACTTGCAGAAAGTCAGGACCCATCTCTCTGTCCTGGTGCTCTCCCAGCAGATTCTTTATTACAGTTCCCACCTCCCCTATCATTCACCTTAAAGCCAAAACRCATTTGGCAAGACAGAGGTCTTGCTCTGGGAACATACAGTAATCTACCTACACAAACRTGTGCAATCTGTGTTTACATTATGTATCAAGAAAAATGGGAAAGGTTTCAGATGGGATATGTACCTGAATACCTCTGCGAAGGTAAAAGGAATTTAATTCAGAGGCAGTTTCCTGAGAAGTTGAGTCTGATACTGTGAAGGGTGACCGCTGGCGCTGGGCTGACTGAAGGTCAGGGGACATCATCCTCATCAGTGGTAGTACAAGTTATGCAAAATAGGTTTCTTCTCTTTGTGGAAATAACGTGTTGCAGAAATCTTCCATCTAGGCTGTCTTAACTTACGGTTTGCATCTAACAGCCCACAGCCACCCCGGAACAGAAGCAATAATTTGAAGGGGATTATTAGAAATGTTATAAAATAATTTGCAGCTGACTCCGTTGGATGTTTTGTAGGTAGAGCTGGGAGGAGACTCGGTCTGTGCTTTCTTCCTCCTCGGTGTAAGACGGTTACCTGCCCGCGCTGTAGCGTGTAAATGATGTCAGAAGTGCAATACAAGTCTTAAATGTCTGCTGGCGTGGAAAGAACAGAAATAACTTGCAGTTGTTTGGAAACCAGGGTGCTATTTTTGGTTAGGTGCAAAAACGATGCTTGGGTTTTTTTGTCTCGGAAAGTCAGCGAGTAGGTCATACATTTGAAAAGGCTTTTCCAATTAACTTCGATTGCGTGTGGCTGGAGAGAGAGCGGTGGTGGTACCGGTGGGTCTCACAGGGGCCGAGCGAGCCCAATCGATCTGGTGTAGTTCAGGAGAGTCCTGCGGATGATGAATATGTAGCCTGCGGGAAGTAGGTTGGAGGAAGATTAAATAAACTGTGGTTGATTTGCAAACGAGCTGAAGTTACAGCTGCGAGCGTTTGAAGTGGGGATTGAGCTGAACCGAACCGGAGAGGGGTTTAGGGTTTCTTTGTGTGTCTGGTCCAGTTGAGCCCAGAAGGACCAGACAGAGGTCAGAGCCAAGGCTGAGCGGAGAGGAAGGTTGAGTTATGTACGGGAACACTTGTGCTGCCAGCATCAGCCCAGCTGATGCTGCAGGCGATGCTCCTGCCTGCCCTTCAGCCCTTCCAGTGGTATGCAAGTCCTTTCTGATGGCTGCTGTCTTAGACCTTGGCTGTGGTGCCTTCTATTTTGAGTTTTGAGTACAATCACAATGTTCTGTTCATCCTACTGGGAGCGGTATTTAATTTAATTATGAGTGAAACCTGTGTAGGTAGGACAGCAGCCTCCAGAGAGCGAGTCTCTTCTAGAGCCCGGTTCTTATGATGGGTTTCTCTTGCATCCCCGGGGGTAAAATAGATGTTTACTGCAGAGGGAAGAACTTCCTACCTTTCAGCCTAGAAAGCTGCCTTTGTAGCGGTTATCCATTACCCTCCTATCAATTACTGCATGAAAAAAGTCATCATCATTTTGTATCATTAAATTGAATTGAAATTGAATTGGATTTTGAAACTCAGAAGACTGTATTTCAATACTAGAACACAATTAAAACAGATGAATTTGTACAATGATGCAGTCTTGGCATTTGGCATTCCTTTCCAAAGGCAAGAGGTCCAAGAGTCCAGCTGAAGTCGGGTAGCGATGCGCGCCCCTTCCGTGCTCACTGTCGTGACGGCTGTATCYCCGTGCTGCAGAGCAAGGCAGCGCTCTCCTGGGAAACCCTGCCTGCAAACTATTTTTCGAGTTTAAAATTGGACTCTAGCTCTAAAGTTTCCCTATGAAAACAGTTAATTTCACTTGGATGTCTTCGTTCCCAAGTGGGGAGGTGTGCACTGAGCAGAGTAGCAGCCTTAGGAGAAACTTTCCCCCAGCGCTAGATGTGCTGCTTGGCTTCTGTGCCGCGTCTCCTGACTTCACAACCAGTTCAGAGGATCTGGTAAAATAACATGGCTTCTGCACGTAGTCATTAAGCAACCTTATAATACAGCCAATTTTCTAAAGCTGCTGTCTTATTTTCTTTTTTTTTTTTCTCTCYCCCCCCCCCAATGGACTTAGAACATCAACACCGTGGAGAGAAATTGTTTTCTCAGCCACCCCAGAAACGCAGCGCAGAGGAATTGCACTGTTTGCTCCCGCTGCCCGCTCCTTACAGCGTACCGCAGCAGAGCAGCCCCTGCCTGGGCCGTAGGAGGGTCCTACCCCCAATCTTTGCTCATGGTAATTTGTAGCATATTTAGCAGAAAAGGCTTTGATATTCATCAAAGTTCTTCAACTTGCAGAGTTTAAAGGGGGAGCTAGTGCTTTCAGCCTGCGCTCCTGGTTTGTTCTTCAAGTAAATTATTTTCTGTGTCTGCCTGAAAAGTGCTGTGAAACTGCGCTCAGATCCACAACGTCCTTTGTAAAGAACCGAGTTACTCACACGCGTCTCTGGGGTCCTATGGAGATCTACTGGCCCCAACGTCAAGAATTAGGCAGCGAGCAAATAATAATAAATAACAAAAATATTTATTTCATGGTATACTCTTAGCACTTCTTCTGGTCGTAGYGACATGACAGAAGCAGCCTTTAGTCTGGAACTGAAGGAGGCAGAAATACCTGTAAAAAATAAATGCAGACTTCTGGTTCAACAAAGGAAAAATAAGAGAGAATTAAAGTCACTGGAAGGATCAGCGGGGTGGATCCAGGGCTCTTGATGTGTTTTGAAATGCTTCAACCTTTAACTGTTCTATAAACCATGATTTCAATATATATTTAGCAATATTGTCGCATTTCTGCATTCATGTGATCGCATGGTGCCGTAGGACATAGCGTTTGGGAGCCATGTCATGTCAGTCAGGTTACGCCAGGACGGCACAATTTAAGCGCAAGTCATCTGACTTTGCCATTTCCCATGTTATTCCCGTTCCAGTCTGCCGGTATTGCCGTCTGGTGTGGGCCAGGGTGCAGGTGTCTTACAAATTATAAAAAGTATTAGTACGTATTGAATATTTCTCTCTCTAATATAACCTTGTATTTATAATAAATAGGGATTTAGGAGGCCTAATAGCATTTGATTTGAGTCAGCTCTGTCTTTTGATAGGCACTTAGAGTCTCTTGGTTTTCTTTAGCAGGTGCTTATGAAGACTTTTTTTTCTCTTTGACTTTGTTTTCTGCTTTAATCAGTTGACTTTTGATATGCAATATTACCAAGGGATTTAGAGAATTAGTAAATATATACAATAAATCTTGTTTTGACTGTCTGCAGGGACAGTAAAGATTTTTTTGGAGAAGTCTAATGGGTTGTTTAAGCAGGATCTTCTTGCTTATAAATCCCACTTGGCTGATTAAAATCACCATTTCCCATGCCTTCTCTCATTAAATCATATAAAAATGATTTCTCATAGATGCCTCCCAACTTGATTAAGTTAATTTACTGCCTCGTCACTGAAATTTTAATTTCTGGAAATATAAACATTTCTTTATGCTTTCCTTACCCTCCTTAATTACAGCTTTAAGGGTGTTTAGATAATAACACGTGGGAAGTGGGAAGCGACCCCAGCGCATCTCTAGAGGGAAGGAAGCCGGGGTCTTCGGAGCGCCCCTGGCCGGGAGCAGCAGGCTGAGCTCAGCAGAGCCTGGCTCGCTGGCCCTTCCCAGAGGGAAGGTGACCCTTTCCAGCCAGCCCTTTCTTTTCGGAAACAGAAGCAAAAGATCTCAGCAGACAGATCTTTTTTTTTTTTTTTTAGGAGGTCCCGGGAGGGGTCACGGCCACGGATGCTTGAGGTAACGGTGGGTGGCTCCTGACTCTCCTCTCTCCCTCCTGCATGACCCGCAGCCTAAAACTCGTGCGTGGGGAGTGCTCTGAGGGCATCCCAACACCAGACCCCGGGAGCCTTCCCTGGGACCGCTGGAGGATGCTCGGCTCTGGCTCTGGGGTTTGGTTTATTTCCATTTTTTCGAGTGTCAGTCAGCAACGGGAGAGTTTCAGAGCTGAGAAGCTCAAATGGCTTTTCAGAATCCCAAGATGGTTATGATTCATAAGGGTAATTGCTAATCATTTAGGATTATTTTTGATATATATTCAACCCCTCCATTATTATGATAACATGTAATTTTGAAGAACGCTCAAAGCGTTTCTTTTCAAAACCTATTGTCCTGATTTCACATTATTGTGATGGAGAATTTTAAGCTCCGTTGCCAGCAAACCTTCCTGGTGGTGTTCATGGGGAGAACAAGTTTTGACTCCTATGCTGGATTCCCCTTCTGGGGCTTTGCCTCTGCATGCGTTTAGGAGTACGTAGCCTTTTCCAATTGCTGTACTACCCTGCGACTTACCGATAAGCTGCTGAAATTGCTAAAAAACTGAACAGTTAATAAGAACTTGAAACGTACAGAAACCTGGCAGGAATGGTATGTGCATCCATTTTCAAAACTCATTAAATGTTATTTTGGAAACCTTTTAACATCATTTTCTGATTAAAGAAATCAAACAGCCTGCCAGGCTTTTTAATTAAATAAATAGAGATAGAATCAAAGGCATATTCCCCAGGTTTTACTTTTAAAAACATGAATAGCTTGAATTATGAAACTGTGAGTCTCCATGGGAAGGTTTCTCTCAGAAATAGATACATGGGAATGATTTCAAAACTGAAACAACTTGAGTGAACAAAGAACTGTAATACAGACCTGAAAGCTAATGTGATTTAGATAATTTCTAGGGCTATTTAAAAATGTTTTTCCTATGCTTCATTCTCAAGGTCGCTTAGCTTCAAAGAAACCCCAATACAAATTTAGCAGCTTTAAAGGTGGAGCATAAAATATATTTGTTCTGGTTTTGTCTTACCATTTGGATTTTGGGGGTTTTGTGCAGATGTGGGCAAAGTGTTGYGGGCAGAGGATAGAAGAGAGGGAAAATACTCTGGGGTTAATGGAGGAGCTAACCAGAATCAAAACATTGCGTCACTTGATAGTTGGTAGACTTCATAAATTATAGCTTGTTCATCCTCTCGCTCTCCTTCTCCACTGTCTTACAGTCGTTTTTGTGACCAGATCTTGGTGTTCATAAGGTATCATCAATCTCATCGTATTGACAGGACAGAAATTCAGATGGAGAGGTAGAGGGAGGAGCTCAAGGTCCAGAGCAGACTTTTGCACAGCACCGTGCATGCCGGCATTGCTCCACCATCGATGGCTCCTTGCTTGCTCCGGGTTTGCCTGTCTGTGTGAGGATGGCATGAAGCTGTCRGTAGCGTGGGTTTGGTGGAGTATGGACCTGCACGTGTATTGTGGACCTATTYGTCATGGTCTTTGGCAAGGGATGAGGGGAGTCCTCACCTTCTGCATCGGTGGGAGGGGACCGGGGTCTTGGGGACCCCGAGCCAGCTTTCAGCAGGGATAACTCGATGGCTAAATTCGCTTAAAAATCATCTCTCTGAACCACTTCTCTGCAAAATGTCACAGAATCACAAATGGTTGAGGTTGGAAGGGACCTCTGGAGGTCATCTGGTCCGACCCCACTGCTCAAGCAGGGCCACCTAGAGCCAGTTGCCCAGGCCCATGTCGAGATGGCTTTTGAATATCTCCAAGGAGGGAGACTCCGCCACTGTTTTAGTACTGAGACATCAGTGAGGTGTGTTAGATGGGAAGGTGACAGGAAAAGAACAATTCAGCAGTTCTACATAATGAAAGTGGCTTTTTTTCCTTTTTTTTTCTAAGCATAACCTAAACATGATAAAATAGCCGTTTAAAATGTTGTGGTCTTAGCAGTTCAGCAAATCTTTTTCCAGTGCTACCATTACATAAAATCTGTTAGTGGAAAAACCAATATTTGTTGGTCATGCAGGCAAACACGTTTGTCTCTGTCAAAGCGAAGATGTGCTGAAATTGGGACTTCCATCGCCCAGCTTCCCTCTGCCCCTCCTGCAGCTGCTGCTCAGGTGCAGCGCAGCCAAAGGGCTCAGCTGGACCAAAAAAGGGAAAAAAGCATTTTTTAATGCTAATGAAAAGATTTAAGGTTCTGGGAGAATGTAGCAGAAGTCTATGGGTTTGTGTGCTAGTTCTAAGGAGGCACAACTGGGAGAGAACAGTTTTGGTAGCTGCATCCCTTACATAACTTGCAGCCGTTGCGTAAGGCAGCAATTCCCCGAAGTACTGAATTTCACTGCATCAAGCCTTCGTGGCTCTTTCTCCTTTTTTCCCTGAGATCTCTTTGGAGATATAGGAGAGAAAAACGATCGTGGTTTTAATCTGGAGCTCTGCAGGAGCTTTCCTTTCACCATATATAATCTGAATAACTGGTGATTCATCAGAAGTCATGTCTTTGCAAAAAATACTTGTTCACGCTTAATCAAACAGAATACATTCTCCTTGAACAAGCCTTCTTGTGCTGATCTTGTGCGGTGTGTGCTGGCACAGACGGACCTTGTACCATCAGTCTACACATCTAGTTCAATTTTTACCATGAATAAGTATCGGAGGGCTAAGCACGAGCTAGTAATCTCTGGGGGAGTGACATGTGCAATCATCCAGAAAACTCAGGAGCACTAAAACTTGATCTCTGATATAAATCTGCAGCATGCCTCCAGGAAATCGAACGTATCTAAGAAGGAAAATATGAGTACCCGGTTCCCCGCGAGTGTGCGAGCTACGTCCCTTCTGCAGCTGGAGCCGTTTGGGTTTGGTTATGGGGGTGCCGGGGGGGCAGGATCTCCCCGACGGGGCTGGGGGACGGCGTTAGCACACGCCGAGCCCTGGCAGGTCGGAGCTGCTGTGCGAGCGCTGGTGGGAAATGCATGGAAGGCAAAGTGCTTGAATTTCTCACAGAGACATGCGATGTGGTTGCGAGGGGTGTTGCTTTCTCATGCTGCAGTGCTGGGCAGGGAATACTTCCCTCCTGTAAACCCACCAGCAGGCAGGGACGTGGAGATGCTGCTTGCTAAATATAGACCTGAATTGCTCCTCTCTGAGAAATTCATAAATGAATAAGAAAACTCTACAGTGCTCAAATTGTGCTGTTTCTCGCCTGTTGTTTTTTCAGTTAATAAGCATAAATTGGAGGTCTTCGTTTTATTCTTGTCCTCTTACCATCACTGCCTCTCCTACTGAGTTGTATAAATGATTTAGTGATTTTTCATATTTCTGGTCAGAAAAAAGCTTTGGCTACAATAGCCCCGGTATTGGAGTCACAAGGATGCTGTTGTGGATCTGCGAGAAGACCTGTTCAACTCACGTGCACGTATGGGTTGTGCCAGGATCTGAGTCTGAGCCACCATGAATCTGAGGGACATTTTATTTGCCCAGATGTGGAAGTGGGGCATGGCATATCCTACATAAGAAGGTTCCTGCAAAATAGTTTGAACAAAGAATGAAAATACTCACCTGAGGATGGCTAATTTTGTCTTATTTTGGGAAGCATTTTAATTGCTGATGCAATTTGAATGACTGGTTTTGCCATGTCCATATTTTCTATAATAGCCCTTTCCAYGGTAGCTCTGCTTGGGGTTGTCCCCAAATCTCCGTTCAGTGCCAAGCAGTTGTGCCCCGAGAAGATCAGCTCCTCCCGGGCCGAGTGCGGGCGGTGGTACCCGAGGAGGAGAMGGCTGGCTCAGGAGTTTCCGTCATTTGCATCAAATGACTTTATTGTTTAACCCTGCCCTAAACGAAGCCCTCAAAAGTGACACTTGCTAATATTGATCTAATTTAAATCCAATTGGGCCAAGTTGCCTGTTCCTGTTGCTGCATTTGTGCAGAACAAGGACATCTGAGCAGCGTTGGGAGCAGCAGCGGGAAATCCCAGTGCCCGGGGGTCTCGGTGTTAACCCCCGAACGGGACTGCCCGAGGGGCTGGGGCCACTCGGCCCCTTCGGTCCTGGACACCCCCCGAAATCCCAGGCATGGTCAGCAGAAAGGATGGAGGCGTTCGTTTCTGAGCGGCAGTGCTGCAGCAGGGACCACCCTGGAGACCAGGCTGGGGTTTCCAGCAAGGCTGTTGCCTTAAATGGAATTTAATGGGAAATAAATGGAAAATCTTCCATTTTCTATTGGTGTGGCAAATATATTCCTAGTTCCAAGAGCTGCACTTTTTAGCCATTTCCTCATATATTGCATCTTTCTCATTTTTTCCTCTAGTTTGTTAATATTATTGTAAAATAAATTTTACAAATTGTATTCTTGCAGACAGTCCAGTTCTCTCCTACTCAGCAGCCCCGTTCCTCTGCCTCAGAAGGAAATTAAGTCCATTTGACCCGATTTGCTCTGACAAATCCATTTTTGCCCTTGCTTGCAACCTTGCTATCTTCTAGCTGATGAAAATTGTTTGATTACTTTGCGCGGTGTTTTTCCGTGATTCGAAGTTAGCCTGATGGGGGGTAATTACCCATCCCTGCCTTTCCCTCCTCCCGCAGCGCGGGCTCTGCCCTCGCCCCTCGCGGGTCTCTGGATCCACGTGCTGCTGTGCTGCTCCGTGCAAACGAAGGGCGGTGGGTGCGTCGGGCACCGTCCGCTTCTGAGGCAGGTGGCAAATCAGCAAAAAGATTTTGTGATACCAAGGGGTGAAAAGCAAAGCTGGAAATACCGATGGTTCCTGGGAAAGGCTTGCACCTGGTAGCCAGCTCTGTGAAGCCCTTCTAGCTTGACTTCAGTTTGTAAACCAGGATTAATTAGTATTGCATTGATGCAAAACAAGGGGTCAGAGCAGTTTGTACTTTGCTGTGTTCCTTTCTTTCACATAATGAGAATTTTTCATATTTTCAAAATTAAAAAATTCCTTGTACTTTTTCTTTACTTGGAAATTCTGGAGAGTCACTGCTGAGCGTCAGCATCCTTCAGTCTTCAGATGGTTTTTCCTGCTATTAAATCTTACTTGTTACAAAACCAAGTTTTTTATTCTTTCGCCTGAGAATTCAGCTATGAAGACACAAAGTGCTCATTACCGAGCACTCCCTAGCTAGACCTAGTAATCAAATCCTAACCCATTCACATTAATAAGCACGAAACTGTTATTATCCTACCGTACAGTTAGCTGTTAGAAATATCCTTGGGAGCAAGGGGCTGCCTCAGGAGTGGTCTGTAAAGTGACAGCAATCAGATGAACCATTTCTTACCTTTTCTGTTCAAATGCATTTGCTCCTTACGGATCAAGGCTTGTAATTTGCTGTGATCTTTGCAAGCGTAGCTGCTGCAGCTTACAATTTACATCCTTCTGTTTGTCATAGGATACACACACAAATTTTAAGTAACCTGTCCTAATCCAGAAGGGCACGGACCAGGTGAGGCCATGCCGTGTATCAACCCCCCAGCCCCTTGGCATACAGCTGTACTATTGTGTTATTTGTAGGATTTTCCTAAATTCTCCACTTGTGCAATGACGAGGAAAGGTCTGCCCAGGGATATCATGGGGTGGGGGGTTGTGTATCTGCATTGCATGGAGGTTCCTTGGGATTTTCTCAGCCAACGAGTGCTTTTATCAGCCAGGTAGCAATTTTCTTCTGAGCGTATTAGAAGGACATGGCAGTGGAAAGGGTGAAGGAGGGAGCCTGAACTTCCCATGCCTCAAATACGAATGTGATTTCTTGCGGGGTTCACTATGAATTGTTACCGGGAAGAGTGATAATGGCAATTTCATTTCAATATTAATGAAAAACTTCAAAAATGCTCCCTAGGAGTTTCCAGGATGCAGCTCAACTGTCAAAGATTTGCCTGTGTTCCCAAGAAGAAAATAAGTGGTCATTCTCTGTGTGCTTTGGTTATTAACAAAGACTGTCCATTCTCTTTAACTTTTGCATAATCACTTACGTAGAGTTTTTAAACTTGTTAAAAATTTTATAGGTATTTTATTCTATATTGACATTACTGGTGACAATATTTCACAACCCCTCCTAAGGCTGTTGATGACATAAAGGCACTAGGATGAGTTTCAACTCTTAGAGAGTCTCTTGCTGCTTTTTTATGCTTATCAGGTCCCTTTTGTTGGCTGATACTGGGCCAGGTCATAGGGTGATAATGTAGTATAATAAATATAGTATATAAGTAATATATGTGTAAGTATTTAAGTATAGTAAATTCGGTCCTGTAGAGGGGTAAATGAGGTGGACACCTCTGGCTGATGTACAAAGCTGTGGTCCATAGTGTATAGTGTATTTGGTGTATTTGGTGTTGGCAGGGGGCAAAGGGGTGCCATGTCCTAATGGCAGCCTTTTACCTGCTGGCATGAGTGCGTGTGTGCATGCGTGCGTGTGCATGCGTGTGTGTGCGTGCATGCGTGTGTGTGTGCGCATGTGTGTGCGCGCATGCGTGTATGCATGCGTGTGCATGCGTGTGCGTGTGTGCATGCGTGTGCGTGTGTGCATGCGTGTGTGTGCACGTGCGTGTGTGCATGCACGTGTGTGTGCATGCGTGTGTGTGCATGCATGCGTGTGTGCGCGTGTGTGTGCATGCATGCGTGTGTGTGCATGCATGCGTGTGTGTGCGTGCGTGTGTGTGTGTGCGTGCGTGTGTGCATGCGTGTGCCACGGGAGCAAAGAGCACGTGGAGGCGGAGGAGCAGACCTGTACGGCCTCTCACCAAAAAGATGCTTTTTTGTTTATGTCAGGGATGCGAGTTGAAATCTGGAGTGCAGAGGAAACTCGTACTGTTAAAGATCTCCTGGTTAACCACCACAGTAGAAGGCTCTTGTGAAGATTTATTTCTTTCATTAGGTACAGAAATGCATTTTCTTTCTTAATTTCCATCGCTGCAGCCAAGTCCCTTGAGACTCATTCTGTTCTAAATTTTTTCTCATAGTGGAACCTGTCTATCGAAACTATACTAACTCACAAAAGTGTCAGGAAAGAGAAAAAGTGAGATTTCCCCCCCACCCCCCCCATTTCAAATGTTGCACAGATGCCAGTCCTGTCCGCACACGCACTGCGGCATGGGTGGGTGATGTTTCTGTTTTCTGGCACGGGGACTGCCGTTTATCTGGGTGCTGTTTGCACCCCAGCAAACCTGGCATTTCTCATAACGGCACCGACAGCCAAAATCAAGCCATGCCCTTGAGGCAGGGAGGGAGTGCCCTGAGATACCTGAAGTTACCACCTTTTTCTGAAGGACCTCCCAGCTACCCCTATTTTCACCACAGGTGGAATGTCTTGGTACAGGTGGGAAGACATCAAATAAAGTCTCAAGACACCGGCGAATGCTTTAAAATAACTCATTTGAGTACCAGTAAGAATTCAGCTTCCAGGACTAAGTAGGAAAAAGATTTGTGGTACCAATAGAAGACGATTGTGTAGCAGATTGTTAATGAAGACATATCTCCAAACATATCGGTGAGGTACCTTGTGTAAAGCATTCAATGATATATTCTGTATATCTGTCTTAATTTCTGCTTTAGGTAGAGAGAGGTTATTTGGTGGGAAAATACCTGGCCAGTATCTAGAGTTTGTTTCGTTCTGGGGGAAAAAATTAAATAAGTAGCTGCATTTCACCCTTTGTAAACTCAGCCTAAGCTCCTGCCAACTTGGGCTCTTAAATGAAGTGCAGCACAAAGGGGCAGTGGGTCTCTCCCTGCAGGGCTGTGGCCTTCCCGGTGGGAAGGATGGAGAGAAGAGTCCTCTGGGATGAGGGAGGAGGGGAGGAAGGAAAGGCAGAACCATTTGAGAAGGCAGAAACAATGACATTAAACCCATCAAACTTAGTTAAGATAAAGAATTGTCTGCTGACTCTGTTTCTTGTTGGGCTGCATTTTATTAATCATGGACTTGCTTGTCTTCGTTGCTCTTGAGAACTCAGTTTGCATAGCCTGGCCTTTCCCTGGGTTTGTCGCTGCTGGGGAGCTGCCCGGGAGGGCGGCGGGGTTTGGGTCATCCTGAATCCTGCGATGCCTTTGCTGGGACAGTCCCGGCGAGGAGGCGGGGGCATCCCCTGGGTGAGACCACCAACCAAACTGATGGCCCGTTGCCCATTTGTCTCTATCATCATAGCTGAAATGAGTCCCTAGAGCTGCCCTGTTAGAAAAAGAATGTGCTTCTCTTTGGGAAGGAAGACAGGACCTGCAAGCGAGAAATAAAATCTGCATCCTACGCGTCCTGTATTGATGTTGGAATTCAATTTGGAAACTATTTCAATGTTGGAAATCATGGGCACAGGTCATGGGGCTCGCAGAATTAAAAATATGTCTTTGAGATACTTAGCTGGGAAAGAAAAATAATGAGCCAGTGACTGTTTTGTGATCACTGCTGGGAAATAAGGAGTGATTTACTGTGCCATCTCAGAAAACGAGTACTTTGTCACAAAAATTCTGTCTTTTAGGTTGAGATTGCAATTATTTTTTATATTTAACAATCTTACTGGTCATTTGTAAAATTTCCAAAGCCCGGTTGGACAAGGAGGAAGGTTTTCCTTTAGTCCCCAGGACCCACAAAAGCCAAACCTCTCGGGGGAGGTTCGGCGTGAGCCGCACGCTGCAACATCTGCCCGATGGGGAGTGCAGTTGTACTGGATGCGGTGTGTATGTTTTCTGCTTTAATGCACAATGTTCTTCACCATTAGGTACCTCCTCCAAGAAGAGAGCTTTGTTGTGTTTCATAGAATCATAGAATCGTTTAGGTTGGAAAAGACCTTTAAGATCATCAAGTCCAACCATTAACCTAGCACTGCCAAGTCCACCACTAAACCATGTCCCTAAGCACCACATCTACATGTCTTTTAAATACCTCCAGGGATGGTGACTCCACCACTTCCCTGGGCAGCCTGTTCCAGTGCTTGACCACCCTTACAGTGAAGAAGTTTTTCCTAATGTCCAATCTAAACCTCCCCTGGCGCAACTTGTGGCAAAGGGAAGGTTTGTGTTTGGTATTTATACACCTGCTGGTTTGGTACCCTTTAAGATGTATCCCAGTGCATCCACCTTCTGCTAAGCATGGTTTTCAAACACCAAATACTGTCTTTTTAACCTAATATTGAATGAGCAGTATTGTGCTAACTTCCCCCCAATTCTCTGTTGTCTGAGATACCAGCTCACACAGCGAGTCAAGCAAAGGAAACCTTTTACCTGGTCACACAAATGTCCTTGTTTTAAGAATCTGATGTTAATGAATTTGTTTTCCGCACCCTGTAAACATGAGTGCCCATACACTCTTTGTTTACAGGTAAACTAATGTGTCCCACAGGAGAGGAAAAACAGCAAACTGTTCCTATTCTGAAAATATGCTTATGGCATGGAAATACAGTTGCAGAGAGATGCTGGCATGAATTTCCTCCTGCTGCGTGCGGGGCAGGGCGTATGCATCCTATACTTGCACGTGTGGACGGCTTCCCGGACTGGAGAGCGGCGTTCGAGCGCATTTTCCCAATGTGCATCCACTGAGGCAGGGGACGCGCAGCCGGGTTGGTTCCTCGGAGCACGTCCACGGCTCCTTCTGCAGCTGCTGCCCCGTGTTTCTTGCGGTGCCRAGCCTCCTCGAGCGGAAAGGTGGCCGGGTGCTGCTCGGCGCAGCGGCGGGGGGTTGTCCATGTGCATTTTGCCCTTTTTAAAATCATGTTAAATGTTCCTGGGGTGGCAGGCACAATCTGTATCACAATTCGCTGAGGTTTTTCGTCCTGTAAAATCTGCAGAAGGCTGCGGAGCAATGGCAAATTTAGGCTGAACTCAAAAAATGAACTTAATGTAAATGCAGTAATTAAAAGACAAATACATGTCAGTCAAATTGTAGAATATTCATTTTTCTGCCTCTACGTGAAATAGAAATAATAAAAAAATTAAATCTGAGAATGAAGTTTTTTAGCAAAATGACTAAATCGTTGTTCATTGAAATAGCATGTGCAATTTTCTGTTTTAATAACGCACCTTTAGGCCACTGGTTTGAAACCATTCGCAATTCGTCTGCCCAGTTGGCAGATCGGACTTGTGTTGACATTTTGCATTGTTTCCCAGTGCTTATTCTGGGTTTTTTGACTGCAAGCCAGTAAGAGCCTGTCAGAAAGCAGTCTATTCTGGTCTGCTTGGTTTAGCCCAGCTGCACAGGAGGTGTGTAGTTGTCTTGTTCTTCACCCCATTGCAGAGCTGGGTCTGTCTGGGCTGGGTGGTCGCTGCTGCTGGCACTCGGGGCAGTTTATTGCCGCTGATGCTCGGCGGCGGAGCAGTGACCCAGGGTGGTGCCGAACGCACATCAAGGTTTAGGATGCATGGTCAAGTGGAGGCATATTGCCATTTATAGTGGGTTCATATTTACCAGAGTCAGTTTATTAAAAAGAAGAGGAAAACGTAATCCAGTGGGATTGGGAGAACATAATAAACAAAGTGGATGTTTGGGACTAGGAGTGAGGTCACTTTCTGCACGCTGCTGGATATTTTAACATAGTTGTGTACTATTTACTCATAGTTTTAGATACTCGTTAAAAGTACTGTGCGTAGTGAACTTCATTATTAAACCTATTTTAATGTTTTGTGTCCCACATCACGTACATGTCATTTGATGCATAACAGTTGCACTTAACTTGGAGTTGTGGTCTGTTATTCCATTTTTTGTTTGTTTGCTTGCTTGCTGTGAAAAAAGACTCCAGAACTAAGATTTCCCGGTGTGGTTTCCATTTGGAGAACAGCTCTCCAAAAGCCCAAGCCCGGTTTCGGAGCCACTATCCCACCTCTCCTGGGAGACAGGGTCAGTTATGGCCGTTAGCCATAACTCCGTAATTAGCTCTGCCTGACCTGTATGAGCATCAGGCTCCATCTCCCGTGCCCATGTGTTTCCGATGGTTTGGTGTGGCTTTGGCAGGCGGTGATGGGGCTACTTGTCCCTGCGTAACTCCTCGCACCGGGCAGAGGGTGTTAGGTGCTGGTCCTCGCGTCCCGCCCGTGGTTCTGCGCCAGGACCCGCACAAAGATTTCCTTCTTAAAGCAACGTCTTCTGGAAACGAGCCTGAATATTCCCTGTCCTCTTGGCTTTGGCATCTCAGTCTGAGTACACAAAAGATGCCGTATCTGCTTTCTTTTTTTAAGTCCATCGGCTTTGGCAGCGGGACAAGACCTGTCAGTGTCCTCATCGCAGCAAGCGATGCACGTTTTTCTCTCTTTCTCGCCAAGCCTTGGTGGGGAAAAAAAGGAAATATCTTTGGTTTTGGGGCGTGCAGCTCACTGGATATTTTGAAAGGGAAATCCCCAAGCACAGTGCCTGTGAGGGGGCTTGTGGTGGCTGTGGGTTGTCTCGGCCTCGGGGATGCTCGAGGTTTGGGTCAGAGCTCGAAGTATCATTAAATGTGTTTTCACCTTCAGACCTGGAAGAAGTGATGAATTGGAGTAGGCAATGCAAGCTGCCACGTTCTGTGGCAAATGTATTTGCAGTCCTACCTACATGGAGATTTGTGCTTGACTGAAAGTCGAGCCCCTTGGTCATACTGAAAGCTTAGTAAGCATTATGTTCTTTACATTTATAAATACCCACACAGCCTTTCCTTTTACGGTTTAATATGTGGTGTTCTTGATTTTTGCATAGCTGGCGGGGGGGCAGAAATGGTTTTTCCTGCACTCCATCACACTTCTGTAGTCAGGAGGGAGCAGGCTTTCCTCGGAGGTGTACAAGCTCTGCTGAGAAAACACCTTGGTGGCAGTGGCCGATGTCTCCCAGGCTGAGACGGGGTCTCTGGTCCCCAGGGTGCTGTGGAGCGGTGTGGGGGCTGGGGCTGCTCTGCTTTAAAGAGAGTATTTTGTGTATTGTATTGAAGTTTTAGCCATTATTTTTACGTAGCAACTTATTTCCTCTGCCTAGTTAACATATCAGATCAACCGGCAATGCAGACTTCCCCTGGATGGTTATCCTCAATAAATTATTAATGATATTGTCAGTATTTTTTGTCAGCAGCCAATTGATACCTCTTAAGTATGATTTTTTTTTTTTCAAATAATATTCAGCAGGGTACCTGCCTCCGGCAGATGTTCTGTCTGCTTAAAACCTGGAAGAAATGCCCAGCTGTCTTCTCCGTGGATACCTGTTACTTGTCCTGGATACCTTTATGCTCACTATTCTTTATTTAGAGCACTACACAATGGGAGGTTTTTACTAAATATTTCAGCTCACAGCAGCTCCCTCCCGGGTGGTTTCTCATGCACTTGCTCACCTAAGGGATCACGAATTGCAATCCAAGAAAAAAAAGTATTAAATATCCCTGAAACCTCTCCAATCAGCATTCTGCAAGCCCGAAAAGAGGCCCCTTCTAATATCATTTCTGCGTTCAGATTGCTGAAGGACACATTTTTTTTCTAAAGAGCTTATCTGGGGTTTGCTTGCTCTGCAATAACGCGATTTACTGGGCTGTTCAGGTGGGCTGAGATGCGGCTGGGACATGTGCTGCTCGGGGAAGGCAGGAGTGGAGAGCCCGCCTGGGCGGTGGTGCGCAAAGGGCTTTTTCTGCTTACGACTACAARTGCTATTTACGGCAAAGCTCTCCCCATCAGAAACCTGCATGCTGGATTTGTCGTCGGTGTAGAGATTGCTTGTCAAGCCAAAACTCGTAATCATCAAGCAAAAGGTGTGTTTAGATGGAATCTTACAGTTGCACTAAAAGAAGTAGTGGAGCCGTGGTTCTGCCGACACGGCGAGCGTCCRGACGCGGAGGGATGGGGTGCCCTCAGCATCTCTTGCTGGTGCACTAAATGGGGTTATTTTGAGTGACCGTAGTTTACAGCTTCTTCCCCAAAACCTCTCTGCGAAGGCTTGCTGGCGTGGGGAGCAGCATGGGGAGCCCTGTGAAGGCTGCAGCCGTTTCCTGAGCTGGAAAACTGGTTTAACCCCAGTATTGCAGTTCCAAACGGCTTAAACGGCTTTCCCGGTGCAATTATTGTAATGACTGAGCGGCAGTGCTTGATGTATGTTTTTGAAAAAGACTTCATTGGCACGTAATCCTGACTTCTTCCTTGTGATTAATATCTTTGTTTCTTTTGCCTTTTGGAAGTTTTTAAACCCGAGGGACCCTTTGGGGAGCGTGCGGGGAGCAGGCTGTGCTGGCCCGGGCGAGGGGCTTTCTGTGCCACGGTAGGGCTGACCCGTACAGCTGAGCATCGGTTACATCCCAGAGCAAATCAAGCAAAGCAACCCTCCCCAAGCAAATAACTCCAGCCTCCCACACCTCCCAGCAATCCATAACTGGGTTACAAAACCTGGGGGTTCATCTATGAAGGAAGAACCTCAGCAAAGGTTCGTTCCTTCATCCACAGATGGAGGGATAATTTGCAGCCCGCTGCTGCTGCTATGTACTAGCTGCAGGGCTTGCACAGTTTTATGGGCGAGATACAAGAGTTGTAGTTTCTGTTTAAAGCCTTGTTATGTGTCTGGGGTTTTTTTTGTCAAGCCAAGGTGAGATTTAAGCTAAAGAGGACAGCTGTTTTAGCTGTGTGTGTTAACAAAATAAAACCTTCACCAAGTGCTAAATTATAATAAAATTGTTTGGCAGGAAAAAGGGGAAAAAGCCTGTTGGGGGTAAAATGCTGTGATGTTTCAGGACAGAGTGATCCGAAATGTATTTAGGAGCTCCTGAATTTTATGGAGCGGAAAAATGTGCTTGGGCTGAAAACAGCCCGGAGGCTCTTCCAGGGCAGGGCTGGGTTTGGGGGCGAGGGGAGCAGCCGGCAGGCACTGTCCTTACGGGGGGCAGGCTGGGAGGCGGCTCACGGCCGGCTGTAACACCCCTCCTTTCAGGGGCTGTTCCTCCTGCTAAGCCCATTTGTGTTGGCTTTGTGGGGTTTGGAGAGAGCAGCTAGAGGAGCAAGCGGTGAGGAGGACAGGCTGTGTGTCCCCCCTCGGGGCGGGGCRTGCTGCCTCCTGGACCGCGGGCTGCATCCCTGCATCCCTGCGGGCACGATGCTCCTGGGGCTGGCAGGACAGAGCCCCTGCCCGCCCCCAGCTCCAGCCTGCCTGCTGGCTCTCCGCACGCCGGAGTCATCCTACCTTACAGAGACATGGTTTGACTGAGTTATTTAACACTGATCTGGTGTTGGAGGCATCCAGTAAAGATTATTATCTTGGCTTGTTATACTGAATTAATCTTGAGGTATAATAAACCCGTTAGCRAATGTGACAGGGTTCAAACGTTAATGCATTACTGATCAATGGTGAACTATGGCTGCAGAAAAAGTTTATTAAAAAAAAAGTTGGAGAAAGGAAAGTGAAAAACAGGCATCTGATATTGTGTCCACAATTCTCCATCCTTTTCTGTTCTGCTTGTACAAAATTTCCAGCTACACTAGAAATAAAGGAGGTACTGAGAAAGCTTGCCTGTGTGGTTATCTGCAATATGGTTATGCTGCAGAACTGCGCACTTTGATCCGACCTCTTCTGGCATATCACCTTACAGTGAGTGCAGGAGTTCAGGGTAGGCTGGATTCATGGAGGTGCAAAGAATTTTTTTATCTGTGTATGTCACCCCAGCATTGGTAGAAGATGCTGGGGAGCCTGGGAACAGCTTGCTCCTCCAATTGCATTATTTATTATAGGTTCATTGTCTTTTTCTTCTGACTTATTAACTCTCTTCAGCATATTACTTGTGGGTCTTCAGCATATTACTTGTGCAGTAGATGAATAAATCATGAAACTCACTGCATAGCAAACTCAACCCTTCTGGTTTGAGTAACGGTGTATAAACCCTGGCTATTTCAGATGGCATCTGGGTAAGTGGATGGGAAGGGTGATAGGATGTGGTCGCCAAGAGCGGGGCGTTGGGTCAGGCTGTCCGGCTGCCTGGGGCGGGTGTGCTGGGAGGGCAGGCTGCCGTGCTGCTGAAAGCACCCAGGGAGGAGGGCTGGCGGGGTGCCGGTCCCCACCGGTGTCGGACCTTCCCACCCACCCGCCGTGGACCCGACAGCGCCCGGGGAAGGCACYGCTGCGGGGAGGGGAGCGCGGCACGCCGGGCTGCCAGCCCTGACTTTCAGAGGACGGTCAAGCCTAACACCAAAAAGTACATTTTTCCCCTTATTTCAGTAAATTCTCATTTTCTGAATCAAGGTTAGGAACTTTTCTTCTTTCTGGGAGATCTGCAAACACACTGACTGCCTTCCTCCCTGATAGGGTCAGAAGTGTACTTTAGCTGTAATTCTCTGCTTCCAGTTGTTTATAACTTTCCAGTCAATTGACTTCTAAGACTGGAATTTTTCATGCTTGGTCTTTGCTTGGAGGAAAATACATTTTGGCAAGTTGGTAGACAAAAAAATATTTGCATTTTGTGGATTATGCATTCATGGTACACAGCTGCACGTTCCTGGCCGGTACAGACAGCTCTCTTGGTAGGCAGGGAGCAGAAATGCAGCAAAAGAGGTAGAATTAACATTGCTAAAATAATTTTTTTTCTTAATCTGACCTGATTTCAATTTCCTGTCACGTATGACTTGCTAAAGAGTTTCTTAATTGCCCGAGGATCCCTAAATACTGAGAGGTGTTCATATCATGAAGCACAATTTCTGATGTATTTCCATGGAAAGATGTTTAGGAGCTCACGGAATTCACCTCAGAAGTTCCAGAAAGTTTCAATTTTCTTAAAAAAAATGTCTGATATCTAACAATTAATTTCTTAGTGAAAGTTAGGAAGAGCCTTGCTTGTTGTTTGATATTCAGTGTCCACAGTGTAGATGCTTTTTGGTAGGAATTATTGTTTTGGATTACTTATGTAAAGAAAATATAACGTGGCATCTTTGTGTGCCCTGCTTGGGTGACGGCGCACATTGCTGCTGGCCAGTTATTTATTAAGGGGCTTTATGCAATATATTGATTTTTGAGAGACAAATATGCAATGTGCCAAGCTATTGCCAAGGTGATGCATGATTGTAGGGGCTTCAGAGGGGTCTTTGATCATCGTACCATAACTGCTGCTGTGTTCAAAAACATCGATAAGTACAGTAATCGGGTAACTGATGTGCTGTTAGGTGCCTGGTCTGATTTTTCCAGCTAAATACAGCCATTGGAAGAGTTATGACTAGCCTTTACTATTTCCTATCTGCCTACAGTGTGGAAGTTAAGTATCTGAGAGGTCATCTGAGTATAGAGAGCTTTCTTCTGCGCACTCGAACACTCCCGTCCTCTTCCCAGCCTCGTCCACGACCAGCTGGACCTGAGCCCTCTTGGCATCCGCAGCACCCAGCGAAGCACCGGTGGCGATGTGACAGGTCACCAGGGGTGTGATGGTGATTTACTTCATAATGACAATACAGAGCTCAGCCCCGTTTTCTATTCCCTGGGGGAGATAAACACACATTTCATAGAATCACAGAATGGTTTGGGTTGGAAAGGACCTTTAAAGGCCATCTAGTCCAACCCCCCTGCCATGGGCAGGGACATCTTCAACCAGATCAGGTTGCTCAGAGCTCCGTCCAACCTGACCTTGAATGTGTCCAGGGATGGGGCATCGACCACCTCTCTGGGCAACCTGTGCCGGTGTTTCACCACCCTCAGCGTAAAAAGTTTTCTCCTTATGTCTAGTCTGAATCTCCCCTCTTTTAGTTTAAATCTGTTACCCCTTRCCCTGTCGCAACAGGCCCTGCTAAAACGYCTGTCCCCATCTTTCTYATAAGCCCCCGTTAAGTACTGACAGGCTGCAATAAGGTCTCCCCGAAGCCTTCTCTTCTCCAGGCTGGACAACCCCAACTCTCTCAGCCTTTCTTCACAGGAGAGGCGTTCCATCCCCCTGATCATTTTCGTGGCCTCCTCTGGACCCGCTCCAACAGGTCCGTGTCTGTCTTGTGCTGAGGACCCCAGAGCTGGACGCAGTGCTGCAGGGGGGGTCTCACCAGAGCAGAGCAGAGGGGCAGAATCACCTCCCTCGACCTGCTGGCCACGCTGCTGGTGATGCAGCCCAGGATACGGCTGGCCTTCTGGGCTGCGAGCACACATTGCTGGCTCGTGTCCAGCTTTTCACCCACCAGTACCCCCAAGTCCTTCTCGGCAGGGCTGCTCTCAATCCCTTCATCCCCCAGCCTGTAYTGATACSRGGGGTTGCCCCRACCCARGTGCAGGRCCTTGCACTTGGCCTTGTTGAACCTCATGAGGTTCACACRGGCCCACTTCTCCAGCTTGTCCAGGTCCCTCTGGATGGCATCCCGTCCCTAGGCATGTCGACCGCACCACTCGGCTTGGTGCCATCTGCAAACTTGCTGAGGGTGCACTCGATCCTGCTGTCTCTGTCATTGATGAAGATATTAAACAGTACTGGTCCCAGTACGGACCCCTGYGGGAYGCCACTCGTCACCGACCTCCATCTGGACATTGAGCTGTTGACCACTCCCCTCTGGATGCGACCATCTAACCAATTCCTCACCCACCGGACAGTCCACCCATCAAATCCATACCTCTCCAGTTTAGAGAGAAGGATGTTGTGGGGGACCATGTCAAAGGCCTTACAGAGGTCCAGATAGACGGCATCTGTAGSCCTTCCCATGTCCACTGATGGAGTCACTCCATCATAGAAGGCCACTAGGTTGGTCAGGCAGGAGACTGAGAGGAGATAGGTTTTGGGTCCATGGTGGTATCACAGGAGCAGCATTCACTGGCAGTGCTATCCGGCAGCGGCTGGGGCGGAGGAGGGAGCATCCCTGCTGACCGCAATGCAGGCAGCCCCCGCGCCACGCAGGGAYAGTTTGTCACAAAGATATTAAATTGCTCTTGTAGTTTAGTAGCAAAAGTCAACATTCGTGCTTTGGGGAATTTGGGAATTCGGTTTGGATCTGATCATCATGGCTGAAATATTTCCTTGCATCTATGGCTTATTTAATTGGCAGCTCCCGCATACTTTTCCAGTGCTGCTCCTTGTGCATCATGCCGTACCTTGGGAGCCAGTGGCATGTTCTCCTTGAGGCCGTGGTCTTCCTTGAGCCCCAAAATGTGAACTGTGGGAAGAGCCGTGGGGGTTATTTTCTACCTCGTAGCAGTGGGGAGGCAGTCTGGTTACGCACCCCGGCTGTCTGCTGGAACGGACACGTCTCCAGCACGGTGATTTGGCACTAAAATATTGCAAAACAGAGAAAAAGTCAGCATTCTGGGTTTTCCCCAACCAATCCTTTAGGGTATGTACTATTTGCATTTATTTCTTTTTATCAACCGTCACTAATGTCATTGTCCAGAACTCCTCGGCCAAATCTGTACTGTGAAGCCTTGGGAGTGATGCTACTGAGCTTTTCTTTGCAAGGAGTGCCTGGACTTCATGCTTAAACTGTCAGTATCTGTGCTTGGACACAGGATAACCCCACACGTTATTGGTATTTTGTGTATCAGGGAGCGCTACAGTCCTGCAAGCACACAAAATTCATTGCCAGGGTCTTAGCATCTTCGTCATACAATGGTTCCTTGAATCTTTATCATTTGTGACAAAACCTGAGCACAAAGAATACTTCTAGGAAAGAAACAAAATAAATCTCTAACAACAGAAAGAATTTTAACACAGTGGGTAGGGCACATGCATAAAGCAAATCCAGAAGCTGAATAAACAGCAGATGAGTTCCAGCCCAGGACTGCATCGTGTCTGCCACAGCCTCACACAGATAACACGCTGAACCAGCTCTAATCCCACAATCAATAAATCTCCGGATAAATAGACTTCGTAGACCGTTTTACTATCTGGTGGCGGAATTACTTGTTTCTTTTGGGTTTTTTGTTCTGCCAGCACCAAATGTGGTTGCAAAATTTGTATATTGACAGAAAGTCAACTCCTTGGCATAGTTAAGACAAAAAAAAAAGAACGGAACATGATATGCATTAAATATCACTAGCAATTACAAGAATGCATGTSTTGTGGACAGGACATTCATCAGGAGGTGTGACGTGTGTACTAAGATTTTTGCAGCCCAGTGTAAGCACAGGGAACATCCGCAGGGGTGCAGGTCCACAGGCCACCGCTGTCCCCCCCCAGCAGCACCCTCGACGTCCCTGCCTGCCCGCCCGCGGGGCAGCGCGGGGCACAGCGAGGTCGGGTCGTGCTCAGTAAGGGAAGAGAAATACACCTAAATGTACTGAGGACTAACAGAAGATGCTGATTAGCAACTCTTTTTTTTTTTTTTTTTTTAATGTACATCATCTGCAATCGGCTCTGCCCCTGCAGAGCAAGCAGGGCTTCTGCTGGCTTAACAAAAATAAAAAAATTGATGACCTACGATTGAGCTAAGCAAACAATGTAAAAAGCCTACTTACTTCCCTATTAAAAAGGCAAAAGTTTAAAAAAGTAATCACCTCCTTAAGTCATTCACCCTAATGGGTTCCCCCAGCACAGGCACTGTCTGAAACAGCTAATTTTGGCGAYGAGGCGGTGCCTGCAGAAGGAGTGCTGGGTTGGAGGTGAAATACCAAAGCGTGGATAGCAGTCGGGGCTGTAAAGATACCTGAAAAATGGTCAGAATGTCTGGGAAGGGCGAGCRCTGCCCTGCCCGGCTGCTCTCAGCCCGTGCCCGGAGCTGCGGCGTGCCAGCGCTGGCGTGGGGGGGCTCGCTTTTGGGGTAAAGCTGGGAGGAAGGGATGCTGTAGCTGCATCTCTGCCGTGGGAGGTAGTGTCTGCATCCTTTCCGCAGGCRGAGAATGGATTTTATGGAATATTTGTGGGAGTGATGACTTTGAGATGCTGTGGCGTCCCACGGCTGCTCCGGTGTGAGTCGGGCACCCCAGTCCTATCGGCAGTCGCCAYGTGTTTAATCTGAGCAGGTCTAAGGAAAGAGGACACAGAAATGCAGAAATAAATGTGGTAACAATGAGGTGGCCTCTTGGAGCAACAATTTTTCTAACAAGATTTCCTCTGCTCCTCTTTAAGATATTGATCTGTGTCTGCAGCGGGATAATTCAGGACAAAGCTGAGTGCTCCCATCTCCTGCATAAATAACTGAGGACACGGCGTGACTAATTGTTTGTGATTAAGGACATGTGTACGCCACCGTGTCCGACTAGGCTGTGTTGTGTTAAGGTCTTTCAATCTTTCTTCCGTCAATTGCTGTTAGCCGTTTCACAGTTTTGCATTGCAAAGTGGCTTCTCCAGCAAACCCGCGATGCTTTCCCTCCCTTCTGCGGTGTTTTTAACGTAGGGTGGATGTGGGTTTCTGGCCGATTTTGGCTTCGGGAGTGCTTTTGGGACTGGAATAACTAAGAGTTGGAACAACTTTAATGTTAAAATTATGACCTCAGAGTATAGGAAGGTGCAAGGGTAATAAAGATGATGCCTGGACGGAGCTGTGAACCGGTAATGTACTTCTTTYGGTGCTGAATTTGGTTTCCTTTCCATGTGGAGAGCTGAGACCAATGTTCCCAGCCCATCGACCGCCGGGGCTCTTTCTGCTGGTCATCCCCCCTTCCCTTCGCTCCTGGAGCTGTAATTTTAGTTCCCATATTAAGAACTATGTTTCCACCAAGTTCACAGCTGCGGTGATAAATGCTGTAGCAGCACTGGAAGTGCAAGATCTCTAATTTAGGAATCATTACCCTAGATAAGAGGCAGTAAAGAGGCCAAAATTGGTAATTACAGAGGTAATCCAGCTGTGGAGCGCATGTGCAGCCGTGCGAGCCCRAGAGGCTCTGGCTCTGCACCCCCCCGTCACGCTTGCCGTGCTTTGCAAATAAGTATTTGTGACTTATCAAAGAAATACAGAACCATACAACACTTGATAGAAATTTCAGTAATTACTGGAAAATAACAAGATATGTTAGAAGAGGTTTCTGAAAAGTAAGCTGTTTTTTGTTCTGTGTTTTGTTATTCCTTTGGCTAAGGAATAACAGAGAAGGCTTTAATTTCAAATACTCCAGTTTTTCAGATGGGACTGACCAGCAGCAGAGGGGTGGATGTCCCACTGAATTCTCCCCAGTTACTGCTGTGTCTTTAGGGAAAGGATATCCACAGAAGTGGTTGGTTTGAGGGTGCCCTGGGGCCATGGAGCAGTTAACCGTTAGTTAGCTGGTAGCTGGTTAGCTCAGAGTTAACCTCTGAATTCCTCTCTCGGAGTTTTGCTGCCAGATTGGAGCTTGAACGTGCCAATAAGTATTTTGCTGGTGAAGGAAGGAAATGGCATAAGAAAAAGAGAGAAAAGAATTAGAAGAATATTTAAAACCAAAAGGAGTGGGGGGGAATAATACATAACAAACTAAATTGCAAAAATACTTTTCTTAACATAAACGAGCCCAATTTTGGTGCTTGAAGAGCACGCAGATCGCTGTGTTTCTAAAGTGGCTTGCTCTGGCATTAAGATTTATCATTCAAATCATATTATTACCATTACTCCTAATGGGAAATTATGTTTCAAAGTGGTACTGTTGTCATTTGGATATGAATCTTCTGTTCTCTTGTGATAGCCTGCCTTTCCTCTAGTTCACCTGTGAAAACACAACTTTTTTCTTCACCTCCTGTCTTTTCAGGAGAACAACATAGAGAGACTTGGCTCAAGAAAAGCTGAAACCCCTCTGTTGCTTTGTACGAACCCCTTACCAGGGCAATATAGAAACAGCCTTTTGCTACCTGAGACGGTAACACTCACTAAGAATGATTATCTACGTCTTAAAATTGAAAGCCGAAATATTCCAGGAGGATTTTCATGGCTGCGATGTTTTCAGCTCGTGGGTCAGAGGATGGGCTGGTTCTGCAGGGCGCGGGGGTCCGGCCGGGACGGTGCGGGCAGCGGGTGACAGGGGTTGCTTTGCTGCCGCTGTGTGTACTGGACCACTCGGCACAGGTGAAGACCCGTTTTTTTAATATTTTGGAAGCTGACAAGTGCGGGGATGTGAGACTTATTAGGATGTCCCAAAAGACGCAAGGCAGGGATAGGGAGGAGAGTCTCCGGTAGCTTTTACTTCGCAGTGGCGTGCAAGTTGTAGTCATTGCCCCCAGGATCTCCCATTTAAATAGCTGTTGCCCACAGGGCTAAATACTTAAAATGAGCTTTTAATACCTAACTACAGCTAGAAGCTTGCATCTCCATCCCACGGCATGCATTATTGCCATATCTTTTCCTGTTCCAACAAATTGTGTAATGCATTGCATAGGAATTATTCTTGAGCAATCCATGTTCACCAACAAGTTGCTCTTTGAAATTTTTATGCTTTTCTGCCCTTGAAGAACTATTTATATTTACATGAGTTCCAGTCAAGGAACTTCTTAGTTCCTTGTCTCCAGTTTGTCACCTTCCATGTAACACAGAATTTGCTCCCAAGTATTTTGCATCTCAGAATGGCAATTGCAGCTCTTGGAGGTGCTGATGTCTACAGTGTAGAAACTTCACTTGGAAAGTATCATTATCCGTGTCCTCTGGGGCTACCTGGGTGTTCTCCTCTTGCACCGAGGTGCTCGCAAGCCGGCTCTCGTCTTACAGCCATCAGACCAGGTACCTGGTGCTCTGTGGCAAGGAGCAATGCTTCAGCATAGAGGAAAGGGGCATCACTCCTGGTTCATACATGCCTCAGTGCCTGGAGAATATCCATGGTGCTATCTTATTAGAAGATAGTTGTATGCAAACTTGTACTTGCATTTGTAGAACCTCAGGTGTTCATAGCAGTGGTGGGGCAATGCATGGCAGCACTGCGGTTTGCAGGGGGTCCGGGGCACTCGCTCCATCTGCAGCAACCGAGGGTCCGGAGTCCAAGTACTGGACAGAAAGCAGACCCTAGAGCCTCTCTCTAAATATAGCTATCTTCCAAACTACCCTTCAGAGCTCTATTAATTATTCATTCTTTTTTGCCTTTGTATTTTGTAGCGTGACACTTCACTTATATTAGCTGCAATCATCTGACGGGATGCAAACCGTGGTGCTAAGCGTATTCACAGTGTTTCACTGGAGCTCCTTTCGTCTTCCTCATTATGCTGCAGATGCTTTAAATTCACGCAATACGCAGTAATGGGGATGAAATTTCCCACAGTGGAACATTGCTGACTTAATGTTGCATGATGAAATAGCACAGATTTATATTTAATATTTCTTTTCAAGCAGGCGTTGCAGTGCAAGATTTCTCTGCTTGTGGCTGTTTCTCGCAGTACTGCTCAGCAGCCAGACCTGGGTGGGTTTTTAAAGCTGTGGCAAATTCATATAATGCTTTATACTAAGTGCCTCATATATAACAAAAAATAGATTTTTAATTTTTTTTTTACCTGGAAGAGCTTAAGAGTTTAAAACCTGCCTGACAAAGATGCCTCCAGATGTTGTTTGATCCATGATACCCGTGAAACCATCCCGTCTTTCCACTCTACGTGTGTTTGTGGGTATGTATTACCCCTGTGAATGTGTCACTAACGGTAGCGTTAAGGTAAATAATATTCTCTGGGTGCCGTGGCTCAGGGGACTTCGCTCCGAGGGGAGGAGAGGCTCCTGCAGAAGGCTGAGCTCACGTTGTAATTAATTCATCAGCAAAACTCGCTGGAATTAGAGCTCTGTTCTGAGAGAGGCTTCTAATTGAGAGTAAATGGCTCATTAGCGTTGAACAGATCAACCTGAGAACATCAGTAAACACAAACAAAATAATTAATGACTTTCAGGTAGCGTAATACGCTATTCTGGCTGCCACGAATTCTCCTTGTGAACACGGAGGTGGGACTGGCCCAGGCGTGGTTTGGAACAGCCGGATTTTGGGGACTCGAGGTGTGCTACTAAAAAGAAAACTTCCCTGGGGTTTGCGGAAGGTGCTGAGACGACGTACGCTGGGCGCTGCGCAGCTGGGCTAGGACCGCCTGCCTGGGTGCCTGCAGCGCTGCATGGACAGCTTCCTCCCTGCCGGGCTCAGAGTAGGTAAATGGAAATAATAGGCATGTGGTTTTTAGAAAAAAATGTATAAAATGAGCAGCAGTGGCTGCTATCCAGAAAGTTATAAAAAAATACAAATGTGGGATAGTTTGCTGGTGATAACAAAGGAAGGGGTGGGAGACTGAGATGGTGAACCCAGCACGGTGGGATGAGGCAGACCCTTGGGCTTTCCCAGTGCTGCGTGAAATGATGCTCACGCTTGTGTTTAGTGCTGTAAACTGTCCATGAAGTGCACATATACATCACGTTTTATATGAGGGGCTGCAACAGAAAAGCAGCAGCAACCCAGCAGCAGAAGACCCCGCCTGTCTTTAGTCTCAGGAACATTGCATCTTTCAGAGAGAGAAGGATAATAGCTTGAAAATGCACACAATGGTTTTTCATACCTCAGTGCACAGAGAAGTAACAGGGAAAAAAAAAAAAAAAAGGAAGAAAAAAGGACTATTAATTTTTTTGCAAATGGAAAGGAGAAGAAATACGCTCTGGAGAGTATCTGGTCACATCAGTGCATGGCTCCTGCCAGAAGCCAGGATTTTTGAGATGTAGCTGGACTTGTCTTAGAAAGTGATTAAAGTTAGCAACTTCGCTTTGCATTTGTGCAAATTTAACTGTTTTTTTAAATGTACACGGGAAGCCTGACATTGCAGATGAAAGTCCTTCGGGGGAGAGAGGGAAAAAGAGCTGCAGATCCTAGCAACGGGTGCTGGCAGGCGGGAAGGGGCATCCTTGAATCCCTTCCAGGGGAAGGAGTCACCTTTGCCAACTTTGAGTGGAAAAAGGAAGTTTTTTTCCCCGGGGGCTGCCCTGCGGCAGCGGCCCCTGTGCCCTGCCCGCCGCGGTGCGGGTCCCTGCTTCAGCAGAAAACACTCAGCCCTGGGGAGTGCCGACAGCCACGCTCCAGCTTAGCTATTAAAGAACGCCTTCTTCCTCAGCCGAGCAGCAGCTGAACCTCTGCTGCAGCTTTTCCGCTAAACCAGTCTGCAGCTTGGGCTCGGCTCTTTATTTTCTCTACCTTTGCGCTTGCAGAGCAGGGTTTTCCCTCTCCAAGCTGCAGACAGGAGCTGTGTTGGCAGTGCTTGTGCCCGCAGCCTGTCGTGGCATTGCCTGGCTTTCAGGCGATGAAATTGGCCTTGCTTTTGTTATTATTTTTGCTTTGCAAGAAACCGAATAGCGACCAGAAGGCTGTTGTCCTGCCGTGATGTGCCGCCCCGGCTTTGCGTGCCCAGAGGCACCCGGGGGGAGCGAGCGGCAGGGAGGGTAAGCGCCTGCAGCTGCAGGCAGCCCTGGCCGCTCTGCCCTCAGTGCTAACTGTCCACTAACAATTGCAAAACTGCAAATTGGAATTTGCGATTCAAATATTAATTCAAGATGTCCCCATGCAAGCATCCAGATTATAGAATCATAGAATGATTTAGGTTGGAAAAGACCTTTAAGATCGAGTCCAACTGTAAGATCATTATTACAAAGTTGAGTATGTATGTTAGGTGTAACATTACTACTTAAAACTATGGAAACTGTGAACAATGGCATTTTTATTGAGTACTTTTCATGTATGAGAAGCTGCGATGTGGAGTTTGTGGAGAAAAACTGCAAGTGACCATGCCTTCATAAGAAAATGTGTGCAAGGCTTGTAAACTCTTTCATTTTATTTTTTCTCCATTTAATGTATTCCCCACCAAATGAAGTTGTCGCTTCTCTGCGCTCTCTCCCGCACCGTGCTGCGTAATCCCCACGAGGAATACCTGGGTGGGGGTGAGTGCCTGGGGTTCGGCTGCAAGCCGCGCTGCCTGGCCGGGGGCAGGCACCCAGCGTGGTGTCCCGTGAGGTGGGACCTTGTCCTCTGCGGTAGAGGTGGGTCCTCTGATGCATGGGAGCGTGAAAAGCAGCAGCATTGGTGCCGTAACAGCCGGCACGCTGAGGGTGTTCGGAGGAGAGGCGTTGCTGCGTGTCTGGCAGAGAGCTGGCGGCGAAGCCTCGGGGCTGTAATGAGGCAGCGGAGGGGAAACCCAGAGGGGAACGCAACTTCCTCGGTTTCCTTCTTTCGTATTCGGTATTACACATTCTACATGTTAACACAAGTGCTGGCACGAGGGTGCGGGGCCCTACTTGGGCGTGGAAGTAGCACATTTGTAATTTGGCAGAAAGAGTCGTGTCCATCGGTGGGTTAAAAAGCTGTATTTCTCAAAAGAAAAATCTACACCACCTTTAAATGACTCTTCTATGGCAAAGGGTGATAATTCACACAGTCCTGGCAGCGTTTGTGCCTGCTGTGTTGAATTTCTGAATGCGATGGTATCACGAAAGGGAGAAATTGGGGTGGGGGGTGAAGGAGGAGTGTTTTTCTGTAGGGTGCTCCATGGCGGTGGTGTTTTTTCAGAGTACTTGTTGGCAAACTGAGTACTTTCCAGCAGCGTCTCCTCCTCCTCCTCCTCCTCCTCCTCCATCTCTCTTGCCCATCCACCTCCGTCTCTTGACGTCCTCCATCTCTCCATCTCACCGGCTTCCCTTGGCAGCGTGGCAGGTGCCCGGCCCTGCGGGTTCAACCAGTTCCACCAGCATATTTTGGGAAGTAATTAGCAAATCTTTGAATTGGGAAAACTGTTTAGCTCTGAATGCTTGCTAGATTTTATGTGTTCATCAAAGGCTTTCTCGCTACTTTCTTGGATTTTTATTTTTCACATTTAGCCTAAAACTGAACAAGTGATGGAAACTGATGAACGCTGCTCTTGAATTTGAACAGCCCTGTCGTGGTGATTGCCATCTAAACATCTCAACGCTTCATGTTAACTCCGTCGGCCTCATCCTGTAGGAAGGTACGGAGGCACCTCCGCAGCCCAACAGGTCTTTTCCCAGAAAAAAAGCACTACGCTGACATTTAGGATTGGAAGTGAAAAAGAATACCATACAAAATGCACAAGGAAATGTCAGAAATACTGACTCGCTTTTGAAATTTTGAGAAAGAAAAGTCACGAGTTTCCCCAAAATGTCAAAAAGGGCCCAGACTCAGAGGATTTTAAACTAGGCCGGCAAGAGTTAATATCAGTCCAATTGGAATGTATGGAAAAGGGTTTGTATATAAAATGAGAAACTCCTCATAGGCATATGGTTATTTGTACAGTACAGCTTTGAGTTGTGGCTTGCTTATTCTCCTGGGGTGCACATGGAAATAACAAGCACGCTGCATGACATCACATTGCAATATATATAGTCACTAATTAGCCTTCACTGACTGCTGTAATAGTCTCACTCCTGTGCACGCCGCAGGAAATTATTTTCTGCTATRTTATCTTCTTGATGCTTTGTATATAAACCGTAATGGAAGATGGGGCCATATGAAGCAAACAGCATTCAATAACTCTGAGCCTTATCTGCCTTTCCTGCCTTTGCACCAGGAAACGTTGGTCCTGTTTTATTTTGGGATTTTTATTTTTATTTTAATACGGGAGAGGTTTGATGACGCTGCAAATGAAGGAACAGCTCTGAAATGTTGTGCATCTGGTGATATGAATGCACCTGTATAATCTGTAGAGATCAGTCAAATATATTACCAAGGGGAAGAAAAAACAACACAAAATTGCTGAATGCATGAAGACACTTTTTTAGAAGTTTGTCCGGAGGGAAGCCTAAGTTTAGCAGAGTAAAAGCTCAGTAGGTTGGGGAGGTAACGGGAAGATGCTCTGCTCACCGCATAGGAAGGGGAGACCTTAGATTTGGGCAGGCTGATTTTTGCATCTCAAATTTGTGGAAAGACCCAATGTTTTTTGGTTACAAGTGGTAAGGCGTCTTCACATCATCTTCACATGTACCATTGAGACGTTGACCCAGTACATTAATTCAAAGAGAAGAAAGCAGCTCCCAGGTGGTCCCTGTATCTCTTCAGGTACTTCACCCCAACACCAGCCAACTTCCACCGCGGCTTCTCCAGGAGGACGGAGAAGTTGACAGCTCTCTGCCAAGGGAAAGCTCACCTTTCCAGAGGGTGGCACAAGGCCTGCGCACCCCCATGGTCCCACAAGAAGGGGTTATGGGTGGGTCCTCCAGGGACCTCCACGCAAAGGGTGGGATGGCCGGTACGGGAGGGAATGGGGAAGGACAGACCAGGGCACCTCTGGGCAGGAATACTGAAGGCGAGCTGTCCCGTTAGCTTCTTTTTTGTCTTAAAGCTGCTCATGTCTTGAGAGCTCCAGACTGACCCTGCCTCCAAACCACCCAGATAAAATACCTCAAACAAGACATAACGCTCATCCTCTAGGACCAGCTGCACATGGAAACGGGATGCTCTTCACTGGCTCCTGCAGGGACCCGGGCCAGGACCATACCCTGCGGTGGCCTCCTGCTCGCTCGTTGGATTACCATTCCTACCACTGCGTCCTTAGGTAGAAGGGGTGGCGGCGTCCCTTCTTTGTACGGAGGAGCCCAGGGCTGAAGTTGCAGAGCACCTCTGCATGGGTGACACCACCCACCAGCTGGAGGGCTCAGCCCACCCTTGCCCACCTGAGCTCTTCTCCCGGGCTTTCACCTGAGGCTGCCGAAGCTGTGCCACAGGCATCAGAGACAAGAGAGTGTGAATCTTTCTGTGCTCAGTCCACTGTAAAATTGTTTTTGTTATTAAGAAAGCACGTTGCGTGGCTTCACGTAGCCAGCATCTATGTGATAGTAGCTACAAAGCTCTGCACGCTTTCTTCCAAGGAGTACGGGGGAGATGAACCAGTCCCATGGTTTTTCCAAGAAAAGGATCTTTTATCTTCCATCTTCTCTGCCTTAAAGATAACAATCAACCACCAGGCCAGGACTTAGAGACTGTCCTTGGACAGGGACCGGCGTGGTGGTGTACTGCTGAGCGAGCCCCGTCTTCAAAGGCTGAAAACCCAAGGTAATGGGCAACTTATTTCACCGCTCTTTGTGGCCAGGGACTGCTCAGATGCGAAGAACAAAACCAGTTACGTCCCACCGGGTGCCTGGGGCTCAATCATGGTTCTTAGGAAAATTTAAGCAACTGCATTCCTGTTAATTAATGCTAAAAACATCCTTAAAAAATATTGCCATTTCAACTTTCTATTTTAGCAGCATTCCCAACTGGTCAGGCTGGGCAGAGTCTGCGCAGCTGATAACAAAGGCAAGCAGTGGTGCGCACTGGTATTTGGGACTCACACCTAGGTAGAGGTTTTTGCACTGAAAGTACAAGTGAGAACATCGTTTTGCCTCCTCGCTAATGGCTGAGAGATGTAACATYTGACTTAAACCAAAAAGTGAAATGTCCTGATCAAAGGGAGCACAGCAGATTTGTTTAAGCTTGTACCAAGCCCGTGGTGAAGCATGTACAACACGCCAGGGAGGGAGAGAAACCTGCAATGAATGTTCATTGCCTCCCAAAATGTAAGTAGATGTTGGGTTAGATGGATACGCTCATACATATTCCAGGAACTACCTGCAACACCATCAACAAATTACTGCCTAAAGATGAGAAAATCCTGATTTTTAAGGTGTTCTCCTTTCTAAAGTTCGTGATTATTTTGAAACTTCAGAAGCATTTTTGGACCTATACAGATACACATTGTCATGAAAACCTGAAATTGCTGCCGGGAAATGAAGGCTAGTGAAGAACCGGGTCTTTGCAAGGATATACTGCCTGGTTTTCCATCTTCATGCAGCTGTGTTTATTTTCTATGGGAGCTGCTGGGACTAAGAGCGCTATTTAAAACTGTGTGTTTTGGGTGGGCACCTGGCTGGGCGTTGGCTTCTCCCGGCGAAGCATCCCGTTTCTCCCAGCCTTTGCACGGATGCTCTTCTCGCGGATCGCATCTGAAAAGCTGTACAAATACTATTGCTCTCGCGGCTTTGCTGTAATTTAAGTGTAATTCTTGACATTACAGAACAGTACCGATAATCGATGCTGGTGCTTGGGTCCCTGTAGCAACCTGTGAGGCCGCTCTCCTGCCAAGGGGCATTCAGCACTATGCCGAAGAGCATAACTTGTTTTCTAAATACATATGTGGTATATATGTACACATGTATGGTGCAGCAAGGTGCGTCTGGTTTCCTGAAGAGACTTTTACAGCCCGAAGTCCAGCCTGACAGTCATTTCCCCCAGCACTGACAAAATTGATGCATCTCTTCCCTAGGAAATTCTGTGTGCCTGTCGTGTTTGGAAGAAAAGTTTGTCAGCTAAAACTGAAGACTGTGCGGCAAATGCTACGTGTTGTACAAGGGATCTTGTGTTAAGCACTGTGCATTAATTTTAAATACATGACAGAAGCTGTACCAGGCTGGGRGGTGCTGGTGATGGAGCTGGGAACTACAAGCGTTTCAAGTGCAAGACAGGTACTCTTGCAGAGGGTAGGTGCGGGTGAAAGAGCTGTAGCTCGAAAGGCTGGTTTAAACACAATGTCAGCAGTTATCTGTGTAGCAGAAAGGAACAGAATATTCCCTCAAAACAGAAGGTAGTGGTTTAGGGTTGTTAGGGTTGCCAGCGTTAGGCAGTCCCCCTCTCCAGGCATTTGCTGTGGGTTTGCTGTAGGCAGCCCCTGTCCCAAAGCAGGAGGTCATTTGTCCCCCATCTCCCCTCTCTTTGGGGGCCGTCCCCTGGTTTCCAGCAGCTGAGTACCTCCGTCACCCCTGGGTCCAGCCCCGAGACACCTTTGGGGTACATAGGAGTACTAGGGCAGTCGGCGATCACCATGATTTTTAAATACCGGTACGTCAAGAGAAGACGGTAAATGAGGTTTTCCTTCTTCCGCGGGAGGCTCACGGTCTGTATGGGGTGTCTCATGTTGAATTTTCTGTTTGAAGCGGCTGCGGGCCAGCTGGGGCTGCGGGTCAGGAGCAGAAGTCACACTGGTACGGGAGCAGGTTTGTTTGAAGCAGTTCTGGGGATGAATTGATTGCCTCAAAATGTTCAGTGATGCGAAGATATTCAACAAATTAATACATATGTTAGACCAACAACACTAAATAAGGAAAGTTTATTTCCAAACACAGCTCCGTGTTGTGTTTCATCCTTCTATTGATACAGTTCATACCAAATGGCACATTATTTTCAGCTTAGAAATTGGCTGCCAGGTTTATGGTATATTTAAATAAGTCTCCCAGGCATCCCCTGAGAGCCTTTTCCCGTACCGTGGATGCAGGCAGGGAAGCTGGGAAGGAGGAGCCGGTGCTGCAGTGCGTCGCTCGCCACCGCGCCGCTGCCGCGCTCCCTCCGCTCTCTGCAGGCAGYGGTCAGGAGATGCTCGTGTAACTGGGAGCCCGAAAACGCACCGACTATGTGGCCGTGTTGTATAGCACCAGCAAATGGTACTTCTCGATATGAAGAGAAATCTTTTTTCCATCCCAGGAAGGCAGTCTCTAACATGAAATACTTCTTYGGGTTTTTTTTTTAGGCCTGCCAAAGCCCTGAAGATTAAAGTGCTCTATTTTGGTGCTCAGCGGCATATGGCTGGGTGGGTGTTTGGAGAAGCATAGGGCTGCTGAAGAAATCATGTATTCAAAGGGAAGGGTTGGGGTTTGGGTTTGTGTTTCTTGCCTCATAATTAAAATGTTCTCATTCGAAGAGGATAATTTATGTTAAATGTCTTTTTTTTTTTTTTTTCCTTTTCTAACTGACTGATTGGCAGACTTCTCTCATGTTTTGCTCTAGCCGTATGTTCCAGAGGCATCCCCTGACCCCAAATAATTTTCTTCTGATTTAACAAAACAATTCTTTCTTCCCGTGTCTCTTCCCCAGCATCCCCAAAGGACAGTTACATTGTGCTGCAAATGAAAACACTGCATTTTTGGCTGCACTTTGGAGCCAAAACTCCATTAATTGCAGAACYCAGCTTTCTAATTCTTACTGAAGAACTGTAGTTGCAATTTGAAGAGAAATCCAGCACAGAGGCAGCTACCCCTGGCTTTTCTTTAAGCAGTCAAGGAGAGGAGGTGATTCAGGCAGCTTGGAGGTTAAGGGAAATCACTTCTGATACTAAACAGGGGAAGAAAGTTATTTTGATATTAATTAAGGATAACTGAGAACTTCTTGCTTTAAAATTAAAGCTTGCTATTGATGGAGCAGGCATGAAGTAATAGAAGAAGAGTGGCGATTTCATCCCTGTCCTCTGGTGTGGTCGTGGCCGCTGCCGCAGCAGCCGGTGCTTGCCGTGAGGCTTCCCCAGCCGCCGCTCGGGCGGTGGATCTCGATGCACGCGCGGAGGAGCCGGTTGAGGTTTCACAGCCATTCGCCTCTGCTGCAAACCCCCTTTAATTAGGCCCTGCAAYGGGCTGGTGCTGCAGCACCCGCGGCAGATCAGCCCCCAGCCTGGTGACAATGGGACTTTGCCACGTGGGACCCGGCACGGTGCTGCTGCCACCACCGCCGCGGGAGCTGGGGTCTGGGGGAGTCCCGGGGAGGACTGCCTTTCCTTACAGCCGAGGAGAAGGGTCATTGCGGTGGGGAAGTTCCAGCATGGTGTTATGTTGAAATGTGCCTTTTAGGGTAAGTGTTCATTTTTATTTTTAGAAATTATTTCTCCTATGATAGGAGTTATGCATAGACTAATGTTAAACAAAACACTTTTACTTCACAATAATTTGGGGAGCCCAGAGCTGGAAAGAGTTACTGCATTATTGAAGATGTCCCCTTGCCAATTGCAACGTGTCCACAGCCATGCCGAATTTCAGTCGTTTATGCGGGGTGCGGTGCCCGGGCTGGGGCTGAGGAGGTGGGCGAGGGCACCCCGACCTTCCCGGCACTGCCACCGGCTGCGCGGCTCCCCAAAGCGGGAGGGCTCCAGTGCACTTTGCCGCCAGTGGTGAACCTTCTCTGTCCGCTCCAAGGTTTGGAAAATATTATCAGCTATTAGCATGAGGAAAGTTACTGTAGGACTTTGTTATCAGTAAAAATTACAGAATACTTGAGGCTGCAGGGGAGCTCTGGAGAGCATCCGCTGCGCTTTGTCAGGGCGTGGATGGGCAACTCTATTTTATGTCAGAGTACCACTTTGTAAGGGTTGCCAGCTCTGTGTATGAGCATCCTGTAAATATCCCCATCCAGTGAAAATGGGCGCGTTGCCTCTCCCCGTTTCCGTCCCCCTTTCCTCCCTCTATCCCTTTCCTCCTGCCCCTTCCTCCTGCCCGCGCCCGATGCTGGCAGCGCTCTGGATGCGTCCTAGCAGAGAGCTGCATGGAGCAGGGAATTAAATACTTCCATTTTGGTTGCTGCTGCTGCTTATTCAATAACATCCCGGTAGGAGGGAAATGATGCAAAAACGGGAATGTGGCAGATGGCTCCGCAAAAAAAATCTGCTCAAAGACAGGAGCTGAAGGGGCTGAAATCAGCCCTGACGCACTCCTGCACGTAGGTAGAAGGGAACGGATCAGTGTCTTTCAGAATAATATGGGGGTTTTGGTTAAAAAAAAAGAGGTAATAAAAATACCAGGCCAGATTCTCAGATAGTATAAATTTCTGTCACTGCATTAAATGTTCATTAGACAGTTCTGTTCAGGTAACTGCGCTTCTGGCTCTGTTTTTTCAAAAGAATGGAAAATACTGCTGCAGACGTCTGTGGGCTGAGCACAGAAGGGCAGCGCTGAAGGCTGCCGTGCTTTTATTTTTTCCCCTTTTTTTTGGTAAGCGGCTAATACGAAGGAGGGGAGGTTAGCTCACCTGACAGTAGCCTGTTGCATTCCTTCACATGGGAACAGTATTCATATGTGCAGTGGTGCCTTGCTTTTACGCGCTGGTTTTATGACATTTTCAAAACCTGCTATGATTTGTGCTAATGATGGGTAGCTGTGGTCCTGGTAAGCATCAAGATGAGCTGTCTGCAAGATGTCAGAAAACTATGTGTGTATGAGTGATTAAAAATTGCCCTAAGAAGAGGACCGGCTGATAAGAAAAATACCTTGGCTGTCACCGCTATTTTTTAAGTGTCAAGATAGCTCCTGGGAGAACAGCACAGTCTGAATAAACCGGGAGGTATTTATAGTGCCGGAGCATAAACAACGCATCTAAATTGAGTAGCAGAGCAGAAGCCTGGGTTTGCTATTCAGTGCGATGAGGAATTAAAATGTTTAGCATAAGACTGATGTCTGACTCTTGCATAAATGCGTGCATTGCGTTCCTTGGTTTGCTCTGCTCCCTTGGTTCCCTTTTGCATACATGCTTAATTTGTTTAATGTCTGACCTCCTTTTGTTGGGGCAATTTCTAGATCTCAGTAATAAATGGTGATTAAGCATTAAGTCTTCTAGAAAGGCCTGCTGCAGATTGAAATTTCAAGAGAAATGATGTTCTCGCTTGAGGAGTTGGCCACCTTACCCTGCCCCGTTGTATGTCAGACGCCCTGAATTGCCCGTCACCCGCAGTCTGTCCCAGCTGTGTGTGCATTGGGTGGGTGCCTGAGGACGTGTGTGGACCTCCACTCCGGTGTCTCCTCTGCTGGTACTGCAGGCTCGTGGGCAATGGCAGGCTCTCCATGTTTTTTCCCACTTTTTCTTTCTGCTATGAAAAAGGGACTTGTGGAGCTGATCCATAGGGCCACTGCTTGGCTTCGTATCTCATCCCAGGACCTATTTGTGTCATGGTCTAAGAAACCAGAGATAAGCTTAAAGAACCAAATGGGCAGYGTATCTGTTCACTCATTACAGAAAGAACAAACTCAGATTGTCCACAATTACCAAAATCTGAACTATTTTCTTCTTCTTACCAGTGCCCTCATCCCCCTCTGCTTCTCTCCTCTAGCTCCATGGCACACCCACCCCTGTGGCTGCGAAGCTGACGGGCGCTGTCCTTGCCTAGTCCTGGCAGGGGAGGCAGGGCAGGGTGGGCAGGTTGTGTTGTGTGTCTTCAAGACTCTTTTTGTCTCTTGCATTTCAGGAAATGCCATATTTTTTTTCTCTTTAACAAAAGGGTTTTTTTGTTGAAACGTTACTTTAAAAGTAGTCAGAAGCATTAACTGCATAGATGGCAAGGTGGGTGCCCATCTCCCTTCTGCTAAAGAAAATCAGGCTGCAAAAGTACCGGTGCGTTAAAGCAGACGTTGACAGCAGACAGCGGCAGAGGCTGGCAACCACAAATTGACAGAACGTTTTATTGCACTTCAAACTATCATCAGTTTAATAAAAAAATACCCCCTGAAATTCTGATGGGAAAATGTTAACGCTAAAAATAGCTGTTCTTTCCAAATAGATGGGAAGTGTTAGGGTTTAGACACCACGCTTTCTGTCTGCTTAGAAACCCTTCCGTCAGGCTGTACATTTCTCAGCCGTGCATAGTACAGCTTGTCATTTTAACTTACATTAAAAAATAATGTGGCAATGAACATTGAGAGGAAAGGCTTGAGAGCATCCTTCACTCCGAGTTTTGGTTCTGACCTCCCATTTCGGGCTCCCATTTTCTGGTTTACCGCAGAACTCGGACATCTATTGGCGTTTCAGATACAGGGTGGCGCAGGGGCCAGATGTTAACATCTGGGTATCATGCTCTCACTTAGCTAAATGTGATAAAAGCAGCTTCTCTTTCCCCTATTTTCTCTACAGTCCTGGAAGAGGAGAGATTGTGGTGGAAATCATGCAGCTCCTTTTTTTATACAGCTGTAAATCTTCCCTTAGTCCTGCAAGAGTGCAGGATGAGTGTGGTATATTTTTATATCAAGTCTCACATCAGGTTTGACTCTTGCCTTCGTAGGCCTTAGATTGCAGTTGTAAATTAGCTTAATTCTTAGTAATTGATTTAACATTGCTGGCTGATTAATTTTTAACACATATTTTTGAGGCTTTACAGATAAACTGCAGGTTTAAGGGAGGTAAACCCCCCTCCCAAAATGCAAAGTGAGGCGTGTGAAGGGAAGAGCCACCCGCAGCCTCTTGGAGCCGGCTTAGGTCCAGGCATTTTAAYGCGCAGGGCTCTAGCTCTTAAGAAGAAAAAAGAAAAAAGTCTGACAAAATATCAGCATACATTTCTCGTGTTTGTGCACTTTTGCTGGTAGCTTTTGCTGGAGGATTTCTCTTCGCTCCCGTCCTGGCGGGTGGGATGCCAAGATGCCCCTTTTTGGTGCCGTTGGGACGATGCGCTGCTGAGTCGTCGTAATGCCAAAATAATTATCTCTTTCCCCAACTGGTTAAGATTGACTTTTCCATGTTTCCGCGTTAAGAAGGACACCTCCTGGTGTCCCTGCACCCAGCCCTTGGCCAGCAAATTGCAGCCCAGAAACACAAAAAGATTTAAGGGGAAATTTCTGGCGTAACCTTGGAGAGAGAAAAGAGCCATATAACCTTTGTATGCCTAAATTGCTTCTGAAGACTTTCAAGGGGGGGCTGTTGAAAGGTTATTAGTGATCTATGATTTGTCAACTATCAGCCAACTTCTGTAATAAAACATAAGAGGGCCATATAAATAACAGCACGCCTGTGATTTTTTTCAAGGCAGTATATTACGAGTTCTAGAAATTGCCTGAATACAGCCAGCTCCATCTGGGTACTTTAGAAATTTAGAAATAATTTGAGGGTTATTATAGGATAGAATTAGTCAAAGCACTTATTTACAGATTTTTTTGTCCTCCATCTGCCCCCTTATTAATTCGGGGAGGCAGCTCTCAGCTGTGCTGACAGCGAGTCACAGCGGGAGGATGCTTTGTATTGTCGCCGTTCTCTGGCCGCTTCAGGAGGGACCGTGTACCTGGGTACTTTAGGATGCGTCTAATCTGTCTAAAGCCAGCACTAACCACAGTGATGACTGTAATTGAGCTCAGGCTTACCAAGCCAGCGTGGGGACCGAAGGCGAGCGTGCTGGTGACAAAGGACAGGTTGTCCACGTCCAGCTGTGTCAGATGCCTGCAGCGATGGGGACATCATGGCCAACACACACGGGACAGGACTTTGGGCGATGCAAGATGATGCTGGATTTTTGGTGGGTTTGGTGGCAACAACCGTTGTCCTTTGGGATGCCTTCGCCTTCCTGGGGAGCTGGCCTTACCCTGTAGCAAAGCTGGAAGCTATCCGGATCGTTAACTGAATTATTAGGATTTCAGATGCCAGGGAATTCTGACCCCAGCATCATCCCAACGGCACCAAACCTCCTCTGTGTTACGTGTTTATTGAGTGAGCACGCTGGGAGCTCCGGTCCCGGTCAGCTGCGTTTGCACAACCCTGTTCCTCTCTGGTGTTTCCTGGAAATGGAATATTCAGTCTAAACCTGACAGAGACAGACAGAGAAAAATAAAAGCTTAAGTAGTCTGCTGCTTGGCTGAAGGTGGGATAATTGCATCCACTTTTTCAGCTCAGCTAGGGCTCTAAAACCAAGAGTTCTACCTCATTAGAAATAACAACTTGTAATTAATAACTTATGATATGACRTATCGATGCATTTTTCTCCAGCGATAGCGCTTGCTTCAGATAGAGCGAATGCTGAAAGGAGAAGGCATGATTATTTAAAAAAAAAAAAAAAGATACTTTCATATCAAACTTGAGGAGAGAAATACATCGGTTTAACCCGTGCTCATCCTCCAGAGCTGCTCTGCTGTACAGTATTTAAGGAAGTTAATGGAAAATTTTCCTAAATATGCATGGCTGGGATTTTCCTGTGTTATGGACTGTGGCGTTATGTGCCAGACTCTACAGAGGGATGCCAGATCACTACGGGTGGGTGTAAATGACTGAATTTAATCAGTAGCAAAATTTCTAATAATGTCTAATGCTAAAGCTCTCTCTAACACCATTTCAGCCTCTGCCCATGAGGAGATGAGTCCCAAAACTTTGCCCTTGCCTTCCTTTAAGCTCATTATTCATAATACTTTGAAAACAGAGTCAGCTCCTGGTTTCTGCAGAAGGAATATGATTCCTGGAAACAGCGAGAGATGATCTGGGTAAGGGTGGTCCCAAATACACAGGAGTGAGGTTTGTGAAAGTACGGGGTATTCAGACAAAACAGCCTTGCTTGCCCCCTTAGGAGCAGCGCTTCTGGATGAACATCTCTTCCCTCGGACATGGCGAACAATGGTTTTGCAGCYTCTGTTTTTGAAATAATAGAGAGGGGTTTTATCGGACATTTGGTTTGGGTTTCATGCTGGAATATATGCGTAAGTGTACCTCTTTTTCAGGTGCGTCGTTGCGATTTGTATGCAGGCAGAGCTTTGCTAATGTGCATTGCAATCACCGGCCGTTAACAGCTCTGGAGAGCGCTTCGTGATGGAAGCGTGTGTTAGGAGCGATGAACAAAATGCATCGAAACCTTTTACTTTGACAAATGGATGGCTTTTTAATTATATGCACTGCATACAGCGTGTTTGCTTCCAAACGAGAGTTTAAAATTTATACTGCAAATGAATATTAATAATATAGACAACTTGGTAAAATTTTAACAGGCCCATTAACATGATGAAGGTATCGAAGGATCTGCTGGCTGTGTTCCCTGCTGTTGAATAACTTCTTAGGGAAAAAAAAAAAAGCACAAAAAACCAAAAGCCTTTCATACCAACAGAAGGAGAGGAAAACTTACTAGCCTGACGTTAATGGCCTGATCTGTTGGAGGCTGTTGGGCATGAGCCCGTGCCCGCCACAGTGTGCAATCCCCTGGTAGGTGTCCATCAGCAGCCCGACCCCGTGCCTGCCTGCGCCTTGGCATGGCCCAGCACGGCTGCCGGCCTCCTGCTGCTTTATGCATCTTACTTTTTAAAGGTCAGAAAGAAACTACATCTGCATTAAAAGAAAAGGCCTATATTTATCTGAGCATAAATTAATGGAAAATAATCCTGAGGTAGTTATCAAGAAGGGCTGTCCGTGGCGGGTTGCACCCAGGTGCTTTTTCTGTAGGAAAATATGGAAATACCCGCTGATTTTCGGTTTGGTGCTTTCCTGTCCAGGCAGCCTGTTGAAGACGCAGCTCATGGTGCAAGTAAGGGGAGAGCCGAGCTGTGGGCGATGTTTCCCTGGCCACGCTGATGCTGTGCGCAATGTATGAACCTGCCTCGGCCGCGGTTAGGTTTACCCTTGCTGTGGGAAGCAGCGTAACGGCTTTTGGATGCCCTAAGCGAGATGAGGTGCACCCGGTGTGGGATGTACACGCTGTTACTGTTCTGGCTGGCAGCCCCGAGGACCGTGCCTCTCCCAAGTGCCGTTGCCAGCTTTAGTTTTCCCAAGGGAGCAAGCACGGGCTGTGCGTTAGGACACTTGCAAAGAGCTGCTGCTTGTTCCGCGCAAGGAGGTGGATAATGGCTCTGGTCATCAAGTGCCTTCTGCAGCTCCGTTGTTACTGCTATAATAGTACAGAGGAGATGGCTACAGCCGGGGCTGTTGTGGGCTGGCTGCTCGAAGTGTGTAATAGCAGAAAGGTATTGCAAAACTCATAGGTGGGGGTCTGAGGCTTTGCTGAGAAATGGAACGGGAAGGAAGAGCTGGGAAATGCAGCGGAGCTGGAAGAAAACCTGAGAATTGATTTCTTGTCCAAGGGCTCATCAGAGCACATTAGCACCTCTTAGCATCATCTGCTTAGCGTGACAGGTATTCCCTATAATGAGGAGCGTATTAGTCGCTGCTGGTCATCCTGAGAGGCTATTAAATAATTTGCGCCCTCGGGTTTGTTAGTGAATAAGATAAATTGATTTTAAAGAAAAATTACATACCTGCAAATGTTTATCTCTCAGGTGAGCTTACAAAGGGTTACATCAATGCAACAAAATGTGAAGCTGATCTTCCTGAGATTCAGCTAATACATTTTCCGATAGTAAGTAGGTATAAAATTCCTCCTTTGAAAGCCTACCGGCAGCAGCAGGTTTGGTAGACGGCAGGATGATAGATGGCAGGATGATAGACGGCAGGATGATAGACTGGGGGGTAGAAATAGCACGGCGGCTGGTGGGGATGGGAGAGCCTAAYCCGGCAGGCGGCGAGTCCCGTGCCCCGGCATTGTCCTGGGCGTGCAGCATCGGCCATGGGATCTCTTGCGGATGCAGATGGGGATGCGGATGCAGGTGCCGGCTGGTCCTGTGCACTGGTCCCCTTCCCCGAGCCCTGGCAGTGTTGCTGACCCGCACGTTCCCCCCCCGACCCCTTGCTACACCCCTGTGGCATTTTGATAGCACACCATTTACAATAAAGCCTAATTCTGTTTTTTTAGTGTTGCCAACTCAAAGAAAAAGCTGTGCAAGTCATTTCCCCGCAGCAATCGGCTCTCTGCGGGGCAGCGTTGCTGCGGCCGGGGTGGCCGCCCCAGCAGTGTTCCCACGGGACCATGCCGGAGGTGCGGCTCCAACCCCCTCAGCAAAGCCTTGTGGCACAGCGAGGTCGACAATTATCAACTTTTCTATACAGAGAGCTTTGCATTTTAAGCAATTTGTTATCAAAAGCTTAGGTCACCGGAGTTAACCAGCCATCTGCTTCACAGGCACCGTAGACCCAATTCCAAGCGCGGCTCCCGCCGTTGGCATGCATTGTTAGACGCGTTCGTTCGCTAATTCTCCCTCGGAAGTCAGGTCTGAAGAAGCAGAGGGGGAAAGGTCTGGGCTTTCGTGGTGAAGGTACGGCTAATGAACAGCTGCAGAGTAAAGGACACAGATGGAAGAAGTACTCACTCTAATTACCATTTTTCTAAAAATCGCAGGTTTTTTTCTAAACCCATTAGGTATGTGATTGCTTCCACTTCACTTAGTAAGCAGAACTGAAACACATGGTGACCGGGTGAAAACGCATCATGAAGTATAAAATACTGTCCTATCTGAGGCTGTGGGAAGCGGGTAGAATTGCTTGGCCCCAGGGCACGCTCCCGCAGGTGTGTGGGCTCAGGTGAGCCGCCTTCACCGGCGGGGAGCGGCGTTCAGTGCAAAAAAAACCCTGGGTTCACGTTTTTCTCCCAAGAGATAACACAGAAAACTGAGTTTTATGTCTTGTGATATACTCAGTCTTATTAGCAGTAGAAATCGCTATGCAAAACTAAAACTTTGATTCCGTTAGCAGTAACATAAAGTGTAATAAAATTTTATTTTTCTGGCTGTATGTCACCAGGCGCATATCCATCCCCTGCTCCCCCTCGCTACAGCCCCGCTATCCGTTTTCTTGTGCCTTCCAAAGTTTCCTTTAATTTTCTCCTGACTTAAAGGCATTCTTGCCAGCTAAGCAGAGGATGTGTTTGCAGAGGTAGATTTAGCTTCCTGAAAACCAAATGTCATATTTCCAGTTTGCTATACTAGGATAAAATGGCAGGGTAATTCTATTTACAGATTGCTACAGATACCATTTAAAAAAATTAAAAAAAGAAGCAGCAGGATTTCTTCTAGAAGCCTCCAGCGATCCACGGTCATCGTTTCCCTCTGATTTCCGAGGTCAGATGGGTCACCGGGATGGCCAAGTCTGGGTGCTCGGGAGGAGGACCTTTCTCCACGGTGGGAGGCGGTGGAGGAGGAGGAAGGGCAGTGTTGTGCCTCTTAGTCATATTTCTTATTCCCTGCTAATTTTTTGAAGCTTGGATCTCAGCCTGGCAGCGATGGATCTGTGAGCAGATTGCTGGTGAAGCCCTTAAAGAGGAATAAATGTATTTCATAGGACATACCTACTGCTCGCTGGTGGGTTGGATGCACTAACACGGGCTTGGTTTGTGCGTATGGTGCGTAAAGCGTAGGGTCTGGTTTTGTATATTTGTCAATATGATGAAAATATGGAATAACTTAGTAATAACTGTTAAGATCCTGACAAGTCCAACTTTACAATTAGCAGCTCTTGCTAATTTAGTACCAGGGTTATCGGTTAGCCCTGTATTTCCCTTTGTCAGCAGCACCTTCAAAAGTGTCCGTAATAGTAGATGTGAATGACTCAGTTACACTCCTTCCTCTGTTGTTGGCTCCTTTCACCTTGAGGATGACAATTTAATAGCTACTGTATGTAAATGGTAGGCATGCCAATGCCTTTTCTTTTATACATTTAAAAACATAAAATATGTTTCATTGAAATGTTCAAAAAACCCCAAGATTTATGTGCATCCACAGTTGTCCATAACTGGTGAACGTTTCTCTCCCTTGCTCGTTGCAGGAATGACATGCCAAGCCAGGACATCCTATACCGAGGACGAGGTGCTCTGGGGTCATCGTTTCTTCCCTGTTATCTCCTTGGAAGAGGGGTTCTTTAAAGTCGATTACTCCCAGTTCCACGCAACGTTTGAGGTCCCCACCCCACCGTACAGCGTGAAGGAGCAGGAGGAGATGCTGCTCATGTCCTCTCCCTTGATAGCGCCCGCTGTGAGCAACAGCAAGGAAAGGAATAACTCGGTGGAGTGCCTGGATGGTCTCGATGAAGTTGGCACAAAACTACCTTCAAAACTGCAGAAAATAACTGGGAGGGAAGACTTCCCCAAAAAACTCCTCAGGATGAGTTCCACCACCTCTGAGAAGGCCTACAGCATGGGGGATTTACCCATGAAACTCCAGCGGATCAGCTCGGTCCCCGGGAATTCGGAGGAGAAACTGGTGTCTAAAACCACAAAGATGATGTCGGATCCCATCAGCCAGTCGGTGGCCGACCTGCCGCCCAAGCTGCAGAAGCTGTCAGGTGGCGGCAGGATGGAAGGGAACCTTCCACCCAAACTGCGAAAAATGAATTCGGATCGGTTTACATAACCCGACGGGACTCGTAGCTATCGTTTAGAGCTTGAACTGCTACTGGCAAGGGCAGCGCGGGCAGGAGAGCGGGCCCTCCACCAGCCGTATGTGTGCTAAACTCTGTGGTCCCCGGCGTGCCGGGAGGCAGGAGCATCCCCTCGGTAGCGGGGGCTGCGCTGTAAGTACGAACGACGGGACGATCGGCGAGCTGATGTTCGTTGGCATGTAGTATCACAGCACGCATGCAATAATAGTGTGCAATTTTTGCATATAGTTTTATGGCATGACTCCTACTATATTTATACTGTATATGCTGAAAAATATGGAAAGGGACGTTCCCTTCCCCTGTATTTCTTAAGAATAAGTAGTAGGTAAAACATGCGAGTGGGTAACTTTCAGGGTAAGTTATAATTTGATTTGAAAAAAATTTTTTTTTTTTTTTTCTGATGTGGATCGTGATGTTTTGTTCAACAAAGTAGTTATGGCGCATGTCTTTTTTCTTAAAAGAAGGTGTATTAGTTAATTCCTAACACCAAATCTGCTAGCCTTAAATTAACTGCTGGTTTCTATTTTGCTTTAACATTTTCTTGGGGTTTCTTTTCTTGCATCTAGGCTACTGGAAAAAAAATTAAAATGTATTTCATAAGGCATTGTTTAGAGAAGAAACTTGTATTAATAAGCCTAGGCAAAACAATAAATAAATGAATAAAACTCACACTTTAGATACGATTAGTAAAAATTTTTTAAAATCTTTGTGATTTATAATATATGTGCAAGAAAACCATTTTAAATAAGCAGGACGTGCTTGATTTCTCACGTTGATAGAATAGCTAAACATGAAAATAGCTGAATGTCTCCATGAAGCCAAGCAGGCATTTATTCTAGATGAACTGCACCCCAGAGGCAGAGTCACAATTCCCCCTAATTCTGCAGTGCCCGGATTTCGCTCCCTCTTGCTTTGATGGCCCAGTTGGGCCAGTAGCGATGCATTGCGTGAGCCGCGGTCTCGCAGCCGGAGCTGTGCGGCATCGTGGCGAGTCCCAAGCCCAGGCAGGCACACGGCTCCCCGGCTGCGCTGCCGGTGGCATCGCTCCTTACTGCTTTCTCTATGGTGAAAATAATGTTTAAACATGTTCTTAACTGAAGTTGACCCTGTGGGTTTCAAAATGAGTAATACTTTGTATAAATGTTTGGTTTGATATACTTCTGTGCTTGTGTTGGGGTTTCCTTTTCCATCTTGTTTTGCTCYGGCGGGGTCGAGCCAGCAGGGCTGGGTGTTGCGCAGATGCCTCTGTCATCGTGGCTTGCGGTGCYGGAGCACCCTGCGCCGCCCCGGACCCTCCCCAAAATGGTGGAGGTCGGCTGTTGAGGTGCCCAGGGACACCCGTGGTCTGTGGTCTGTTCTTGGGGGCCAGGTTGCGATGGCTTCCCGGGGGCTGCTTCTTGGAGGAGGAGGTCTGGGCAAGATGGAGCGATGGGCGGCACCGTCAGAGAGCTGGGTACAAAAGCCACTGCCAACAGCAGCCAGGAAAAGGGCTCCGTGTGACATCGTCCGTATGTAAAACCCTTGAGACCACAGCTGGGTGGTCCCAGACACGGACGCGCGTGGGTCAGGAGGCGCACGCATAGCTGCAGTCATGGACGGGCACTTCTGGACCATCCTGCACGAATGCTGACGCTTGCTACGTAATTAATAACGACAGATCTGATGATCTTTGAGGAAAAAAATTGTTTTTGTTATAAATGTTGGCATGCAATAAGAACTCAGAAACTCAGCACAGCTGGAGGGTTGGCTGAGACGCCGCTGTGGCTCAGTGCTTTCTCTGGAAGTTGCAGTGTATGACCTGTCAGTTGTACACCCAAGGACTTTATACTAACTTCCAAAGTTTCTTTTCATCGTTTGTCATGATTTTTGAGTGGCACTGCATGTTTTTTTACACCTTTGGCTATACTCCAATTCTCTGCACGTTGCTGTTGAAGGGAAGGGCATGCGTTGCTCCCTGTGTGCTGATCCCGTGCTCTGCACATGCGGTGAGCAGATTGCTGATGCGGCAAGGTAAAATCTAGACTTCTTTTCCCCCGTTTGCTAACACTTCCTCAGGTTGTCTTGTAAAATACCGCTGATTTTTGTACCACACGTAACTCTTCTACCAGTCCTTGACTGACAGCAAAAATAGCCATGTACAGTTGCCAGGTGTCAACAGTAAAAACACCACCAAGTCCAAACCAGAGAGCCAAGAGCATTAATCGGCATGGTAAACACTCAGCCAGTGGCAYAGCCGAGTGATGAGTCCTGCCAGCAGGCTTGAGCAGATCAGTCTGGTTTTGAAAGAAGGGTCTCCAGCAGCTTGACCTCCCCTCAAACACTCCTTTGGTTTATTCAGGGTGGGTGGAGGACCACTGCCTCCTTCCTGGGATGCTGCCGGAGTGTGACCCAACCAACCCGCTGCCGTTCGGTGATGCTGCTGTGGTGCTGGTGCCCCCGGTTTTGTGGCTCTGGTACGAAAGCGGAGCTGCAAGGTGGGGTCCCCCTCCCTGGGACATCGGGGTCCCACCTGGGTCTGCCCATCTTTGCCCAGGTCTCCCACCACCTGAAGCGCTCAGCTTGGGGGATGGCTCACGGTCGGGTTGACTTTTCTTTATGGAAAAGGAAATGTGACGTGTCCCCAGACTAAGAGCAATGGTGTTTCACCGGCCATGCCCCGGGGCCACCAGCATCCTCCTTCCCGAAAACGGTGGGGAAGATGCCTGGCTTCCCGTGCCCTGGCAGGGCGGCTGCTCAGCGGCTGCAAAGTCCTGCCTTCGCGAGAGCCAAGCGGCGTTTTTCTTTGGGAAACTTTGGGTTGAATCTGTGCACAAGATTGAATTAAGTAGGAGCAGTGTAGATGTGTTCTACAAATTGAACTTAAAATAGGTGACAGGGAGAAGTGCCGTAGCTGTAAAATATACTGGCAATCTGCGTGGCTGCAGCTTACTCAGTAGCCTGTATAAAGAAATCTGAAAGTATGTGAAACACTGGGAAAGTATCCTCACTTTTATTAAATTAATGCCGTAGAAAATATTAAGTTATGATTAACTGAAAAGTTTGATTTTTTAAATCAAAATATGCACCTGTCCTTGCTGGACACAAGATTTCTGAGGCTTGTGGCTTGTATTGCAACACATTATGTACGTTAAGGTGACAATATATGCGTCTTTCATTAATAAGAGTGAAAGTACAGATGTGGATGATGATAACTTTCTTTAGTTATTAATTTTAGGAAGTTATTTCTGGTTAATATTTCATTTTTATTGGTGTGGCCACTTTTTTTTTCCCTAATTAACATTTTAGCCCAGGCCTAACGCTTATGCTAAGAAAAAGTAACTGTTTGATTGCACAGCCGGTCTGTGTTCTCTACTGCTGAATTTATGCTTGAATTATATTGTAAATTGTACATATTCAGATTAGAATAAACTAAATGCATTTTCTGGCATGCAGTCTATAACTGTATAAATGTACAAGTTTATTTGAATTATTCAAAATAACAAACTTGTATTCATCAATACTGCAAGTTCAGTTTTACCTAAAGCTATATTAAACTTTCAAAAATTGTTCTGTTTAAATGTGTTTGTCTTTTATCCAGTCCACTTTTTATTACTTTAATAAATGACTGTGTATTCAAGCTGTTTAAGGGCTTCTGATTTCACGATTAGTGTGTGCAAAAGGCCAATCTCTCGGTTGCTCCTGAAAGCAGCAAAAATAAAACCTCAGTTTAGCTGAGCTGCACTTTCAGGGTCTTTGGAGGCAGTCCCAGAAGCGCCGAGTCAGGAGTCCGCAGGCTCCCTCCCGAAGGACAGCGAAGAGCAGAGCCCAAGGTACGTGCTGAAAACCCATGGGCTCTATAATTCAGGCAGCCCCGATATGCCAACGTCCTGCTGAATTTTTGAGCTTTACATTGATTTAGGAACGGCCATTTCCTCTGTAGGACGGAGGCTGGGGAGCTCCCTTTCTCTCTGCGCAGGGAAGTAGGAATTTTTATCGTTATCTCCCCCATCCAGCCCCAGGAATTAAAGCTCCAGAAATCAATAGAGGCTATCAGATCTCTCCCCATTAGAGTAGACCTTCCTCTTTGGTTTTTACTATAAATTGCCCCGTTAGTGGCTGGGCATCGCCACTCAGGGTGGGCAAAATACGCTCTGTGCTAAGAAGATAAAAATAATAAAAGAATGACAACAGATGTGTGACGATAGCTGACTTTTTAACTCCTTCCCCTCAAGAGGCTGCTGAATGAAGGTTACTGGAGCATAACCATATTTTGTGTTTCCCAGTTAACTGCTCGCCTTGCTCTGAGTCCCGACCTTCTATTGCTGGTCCACCGTACGCTTGCCCCTATATGCTAATATAGATATATTTTTTCCATACTGTTAGAAGTGATGAGATGGTAAAAGTTGGAGGTTCCTTTGCGTGCTCACGCACCTGGTTTCCATTCAGAGTTTTATTCTCGTTGTTATTTCCACATCCTCTGATACAGCATAACTGGAGTCACCCAGGAAGACCTGCATCGGCTAGCGGATATCCCGGCTTGCGAAGAGCATCCTTGGGGAATCGAGGAGCCGTCCCGCTGCTGCCTGTGTCGGGAGCGCTGCAAACCGAGGTGTCGGTGCTGCGCTTGGTGTAATTGAATTACCGCCTGTGGCAGAACAAAGAGGCACGGCAGCACGGGGCTGTATCCATCATCCCACAGCATCAGGCGCAGAATACATTTGAATTGATTTCCTCAGCCGTGGTTGAAACAAAGTGAATTTGCGGTGCTTACTTGGAGGTAAGAAAATGAAATTGCGGGTAGGTTTTAAATACCTACATAGGAAACATACCTGCCAGGGAGGAGGGGCGAGGAAGAAAGAGAAGCATCCCTGGTATAAGAGCTCAAAAGGAAATATATTCTCATCCTGTGTTGGGGCACACGAGGAGAAGAATTTAAACACCGTTACATGAGGTACGAGGGCTTTATTCTGCCTGCGGCGAGGAGGGAGGCGGGGGGCATTGCCAGGGACGAGCGCCCAGGCAGCCCGGCAGCAGCCCTGGCCCCGCCGGCAGTTTGAGCTATGAACCCCAGCGCGGGTAGGATTTACGGATCAGGTCACCACCGAAGGCGGCTGCATCCATATATTTTTTAAAAATGTTAGATGTCGGCGACAGGCAGCTCCTGAAGGTGCTGCCACTGGCACCAGCCGCCCCGTGACCGAGCGGCAGCGCGTGGGGGGCAGGAAGGGCAGTTCAGCATCCGTGYGTGATAATAGAATTACCAATTCCAGGGATTCAAGGTGATTTATAGTTACGCTTCTCACATTTCCACTTCACAAAAAGGGGGGAAAAAACAGGGAAAGAGAGAGCGAGGAAGAGACAGAGGGGGGAAAGAGAGGGACAGTGAGAGAGCAAACTCATCCTTCTATGGCAGCCTCATTTTTGTACGGTTATAAGTGCTATTTAGGATGAGTGCAATACTGGTTTTGTTAATCTGTTTACACCACTTCCAAGCACTCTCTGACTGCTGCAAAAATGCACTTGAATTATTATTCCCAAGACAAACATCTGTGCATCATCCATCAGAGCCTGGCATGCCCTCGCTGCTGTGCTGGGCTGTGTATGACCCCACCGCAGCTCGCTGGGCGATGCCTGGGCGCAGCATCGAGCTGCTTCTYGTAACCTCTGGAGCCCAGTGAGCTGCTTCGGGGGGGGTGAGCAGGTTTGTGGACAGAGTTGGCCCCAAAGCCTCAGTGAGAGAAGGGGTGGTTTGTGCCAACCACTCCTGTCCTCGCTGCACCCGCAAGTCCTGCTGCTGGGGATGTGGTCCGAGACCCGGCAGGCGATGTGAGCATCGCACCCGCTACAGCCCGCCCGGCCGACCGCGGCCGGGGGAGAGCGATGGGCTTTAACACCATCGCTCGGGTACGGGCTGGGGACAGGCAGGCATCTTGTCACTCCCACCCCGGCTGCCCTTCTTTATGAGCAAGGCAGGGAAATAGGATTCTCCCATTTCACAGCTATATACATTTTGACTCTAGACATTAACTATCCACTGGCTGAGGCCCCTCTGACTGTGTAATCCATCGGAGGCCCGCATCAGAGACCCACACGTGCATCTCCCTGTGGGGAGAGGCTCTCTTGACCCAAGTATTGCCACCACGTGGAGTCCTCCCCCATGCCAATAGGTCTATTCATAGCACTCACGGACAGTGGGCATCACCAAGTGATGAATGGAGATAAGCCCAATGCCATGAGCATTTTCTCACTATTAAGCCCAACTTATGGTGATGGCAACTGGGCAACTCAGTGAAACCACCAAGGCTACCATCACTTTCCTCCCGTCGGACGGGGGATGCTAACGAGAAGCAAGCAGAATATCTCACGTGACAACCACTTATGCAATTTATCTTCGAAACTGCTTGCCAGCCCACATCATGGGGAGGTCCACCGGCACTCGCCATAGCCAGCACAGCCCCACRCAGCCGCTTGCGTTTTGGTGCCCAGCTCTGTTGGCCCCAGTAATGGCCCTTCCCATCTGGTGCAGGTTTGGGGAACAGCATGAGCATGACCTGAGGATGAGATGTGCTGGTGACTGCAAACGCAGARCTTCCTCATCTGTATCCAGGTACGGGATGTAAGGCCATATACAGGTAAGAAAATACGCAGTGTGCACATAATATATATCTCTATATATAATCTGTGGTGTCTGTGTATCCGTAGTACAGTCAAGATAGCTGTTTGCTAATTCTGATTTATTTCCCATTTCCACTCTCCAAACTCCTACATTTATTTCTGTCTAAAATGTTTGTAGGTTTAGATAAGCTTTTTGGGCACTGCCTTGGGAATCGGGTCTTTGGACTCATTCCACACCAACTGCGTGCGATGGAAAGCTCATGACAGATGGATGAGTGTGCGAAAGAGGAAAAGCGAGGGAGAGCGCAGGCACGGCAGCATCACTCGCTGTCGGAATAACCTGGGGACACTTTTCTCTTGGCATCCTCCAGACTTCCCTGGGAAGGCTCCAGGCATCGTTTCCTTAAGCGTTCTTGGAGCCTTCGTCAGTAACAAGGAAAAGAAAAGCCAAATGAATGCAATCCCAACATAGGGACAAAATTAAGTCCTATGCTGGAATGATGCTCAGGATGAATATAGAAACATGACCTTACACCCCGCTCCATGAAGGAACTATACAAAATATTTTATACTAATTGACAATATTGATAAATCCACACTTTACAGCAAAATTAATTTAATTTTTTAAATAAATTAGCAAAGCTCCCCTTTGAGATAATAAAACGAAGTATTTTGTTCTTCTTCTAATTAGTACATTACAAATTTATATTTTTCATTTCATGCAAATTGGGGAAAACTGTTAGCATATTGCCTCAGATATATTACTTGATAATACCTTGTTCCTTTAGTCACAAAATTCTCCTTGGTAATAAGAAAAAATGGCAATGCTTGTACATTGAGGCAATTTGAAAGTAAACGTGGAACGCTAGAGAGTCACTGTAGGAATGTTTTTTCCAGCTATCATTACAGTTTAACCATGCCTTTAGATGCCTGAACCACATTGCTTTAATAGAGCTGTGTGGAAGTGCGATGTTTGCTGCACGTGTGCTCTAAACTGGCCTCAGAAATCCCCTAGCCTGCTGGCAGAGTCTCTAGTCCGGGTGACTGCAAGTCAAGGCAATGCAATGCAATGCTTCTGCCATCTCTGCGGAACGCAGAGGGTAAAAATGGCACAACGTGACATAAAGCATCACAGCAGCGGTCCCAGGTGCCAAAAGCATCACAAGAGACGAGTTCAGAAACAAAAAAATCCCATAAACACGTCTGTCTCTTCCATCTTTCTACCAAATTTGTTCAATCTTACAATCTCAGTAATGAGATTGTCAAATCCTAAAATACAAATGTGCATACAAAAAGCACATAAATATAATTTCCCATCGAAGTTTATAGGAGTATAGTCATTTATTCTGCTTCAGCCATTCCCTGTGGCATAAGTGAATGAAAAGCTCTAAGTGAAGATAATTGATTTCTCTTTAACTGACTTCTGATGGTATGCAACAGGGGAGAGCCAGGCAGGCTGCACGCATGGAGCAGCGGTTAAACACTGCAAGGCAAGGTACTGACGTGGTGCTGGCTCCCTGGAACTTCAAATTTATGTGGTTTTCCCCCTTCTGAAACTCAAAAAGCAGCAGACTTCAGCTCAAGACAGTGATTTTTTTTTAATACTGGGCTGCAGCTGGACAACACATGAACTGCCTCATGTGAGGAGCTAAAAATAGGATGGTACTTTCGACTTGGAGGATTTCAAAATGGAAGTGAAAAAATGATGCATGACAGTTGCAGGGCTAGCGCCGGGTTAAGCCTTGGGAATCCTCCTGTTGGCCATAATCTGAATGCCCTAAGCTTGCCAGGCTGTGGCTGGCTGGATCCCSGGGATCCGGAGCCCGAGTGCTCAACGCTCAGCCCTGCGAGCACATCTCCCCTGCCGATGCTTCCCCGGGCAGGGCTCCTGCGCGGGTGGCTTTGCCCCATAAGCTGCACGCTTAGGCCTGGCACGAGAGCACTCGGGGCTTTCCTGCGAGCTCAGGGGAATTTGGGGCTCTAACGAGGGCTGCCGAAACCGGGAATGACCCACGGAGYGTAGGTATACTCAGATCACACATACTCTAAACGTACAGACAAGCACACGCACGTGCAAAACCGCAGTGCACAAAAATATCCGTTTCATATAGTGACCAGTGTGAATGCGGTTTTTCTCATTTCTGAAGAAGCGGTTCAGTATATCCAGGGTTGCAATATCACAGCTACAACCATCACAAATGCTTACCCCCTAGGAAGCACTGCCACCTTCATCTCCATGTACTGAATTTCCTCCTATTTTCGATTACCCTGCTCAGCACACAGCTCGGGCACCTTTTGCTTCTGGTTCGGCAGAAGTGTGCTAATACCAACAGTTGCATTGCCTTAATCGCCAATATTTAGTGACGCCGCAGGGCTACAAACGCCAGCCGCGTTTTCCAAGGAAAGGTCGCTTCTCCTCCTTCTCGGGGAGGGGACCCGTCCTCCTTCCCGCAGAGGAATGGGATCTCACCTGACAGAGCTGGCAGCACTCAGCTTTGCTCTGCTGGGTTCATGGAAGGAATATCACTTCACAGGGGACACAAAATACAGTTTAAAATGTGTGCTAGCCATAATTGATAAACATTCAAAAAAACTCAATGGCCCTTTCCTAATGCATAATTTAGAATTTAATATTAAAAAAGCAAGAAACAACAGTTTCTTTGACAAGACCTATTCTTAATTTTTATATAATATTCCTAAAGTATCTGTTATAAAATTAGGGTGTCACGTATCAGCTCCACTGCAGGTCCTGCACGGTGCAAATATTTTATAAGCAGTCATTTACAATTCTGCACACACACAATATTCGACTAGACCAGGAGGCCCCCATACAGATACCTTAATACTATTGCATAATTTATGTATTTTATATTACGTTTTTCCTTGTGCATACATACTTAGTTTGCTTAGCCCTCAGGAAATCTGTGCTAAGGAAATGGCACACACTGTAAGAAATGTCAGATATTGCTCTGATGCTTCAGTACCGAAGTTAATGGAGCAGAAAGACAATAGTGGAAGAATGTTTTTAAGTGGTTGTAGGTCTAGGTGTTGTGAAGACAATTTATTGTCTTCTTAAATCTAGACATCGAAATCTTAACCTATAAACAACTGGATGTGCAAAAAAAAAAATGCTGATTTAGCTGTCAGTCCCTGTCCTCTTACTCTCGCTGCCTTTTCGCTCCAGCAGCGAGTGAGTTGGAAGTGCTCGGGCGCTCTCCAGGCATTGCACATCATTCTGCCTTGGGCTTAAAAGCCCTGCATGGCAATAAGATTATGGGCCATTCGCTTCCCTCGGCAGAGGCGCTTCGGGAATGCCAGTGACTCGAGGCTCTACGATATTTGGGTATTGAGTGGTTAAAAAGAAAACTATTTAAATGAGTCTGTAAATGAACTTGTAGTCAAATAGATATGCTTGAAATCTCTCTTAAAAAAAAAAGAGAAGGAAGGAGAGTCCTGGGTAAACGGCAGGGAACCAGCCCGGGGTGACGGGAGCGGCTGCTGCCCTCCCCAGCGCGCTGCCAGCGGAGCCGGCGCTGCCTGCCTGCCGGCTGCAGCCTCCTCCTGCAGCTTCAGCTGAAAATACCTTTCTGGTTTAGAAACGCCTGTTTTAAATACTGTGCCATCAGCTCCTTGATATCCCTTTGTTTTTTGGGGTTGTTTTTTTGCATAAAACTCCTCGCTCTGGGAATTAACAATTCTCTTATTTCTTAAGAAGTGAAAAAAGAGATATTTTCACATTTTCCTTGCTACATCCCCTGACGGGCGGGGAGTCGGGCAGGCAGACACGCCGGTGCACCGGGTCAGTGTGTCCTAACGGTGGGGTTCAGTCTGCTGTCCTATTTGTCACTGTACTGCAGGTGAGCAATCCCAGGCAGGGCGCAGAGCACAGAACCGATTCTATTTCATTAAGACCTTTTTTTAGAATGAAAGAAAAAATATTCGCACGGGGTCCACAGGAGGGAAGGAGGCAAGCAGCGGCTGGGCCTTCCACTCTGGCAGGACATGCCGGCATGGGCATCTCCRGTGAAGCTCCTTACTTTTATATAAATAAGCAAGTATTAACATAATTATTGCTATGGTAAAAAGTTCAGTTAGTCTGGTTGTTGCTGCTTCCATAAATACCTAATCTTCGTATTAAAATGGAAGGGATTTAAGAGATGAAAACTTGAATTACATTTCTAGCTCTCTCCTTCAGTGCCTTTTAAGTAGTTTGGAGCATATAGAGTCAAGAAATCGAAGTATCATAGATGATAGGATATTTTTAATGAGAGCTGAACTTCCTTTCCAAATTTTCAGGAGCTAGCGTATTAAAAATAATTGGAAAAATCACTGTTCTTCAGGCTGGAGAGGGAGATAGCCAGCGTTTCCCCAGGCTCTGCCTCGGGGCAGGCTGCCCACCCCGTCCAGTCTAACACCCCATGACTAACACGCCAGGAGCTTTCCATTCGAGCCGTGAGGTTTCCACAGCCGGTTTGGGGTGGAACAAGCACGTTACAAGCAGTCATCCTGAAATGCCATTAGCCCACGCCACCCTGACGGGGGCTGCRGAGCCAGGGGGGTCCTGCAGCCTGGCCGCGGCCGTGCAAACCCCTGATGCTCCTGCAGAGCATCCTTTCTTTCATCTTAATTATTCTCTGCAAAACATTCCTCTACAGCAGAGGAAAAGATTTTGTAACTTCATTTATGACCCTTCTTCCCGCTCTAGGCTTGCCTTTTTCTTTTTTTTTGTCTTTTTAATAAGGTTGCAAGTGGCTGTACTACAGCTTAAACAAGACAGTGCAGGCTGCAAAGGTCCCTTCTTCCCTATCCAATGGACTTTCCTCCTGAAGGATGCCTTGTATCAGGCTCTACAGTTTTGCGACATCTGGGTAAAATGTGAGCAAAGCTTTCAGTGACAGCCCCAAGCTCCGAGGAGGAGAAGAGCAGAACGCACCTGGACCGGGATCTGAACCAGCCCTGGGCTGCGACGGCCGCTCTCCTCCGTGAGTTTCTTGGGTCTCATACATAGAAATTCATATACGGGATCGTCATGGGGATTTTCTTTGTCCCCGTTGTCACCAGTGGATGATTAGTGCAAGTAAAATGCACCTGGTCTGTCACACGGCTGGCCTGTCTGGGTGGACGCCCTGCATCTCCCATGCAGAGCTGTCGGGGTGAGTTATATATGTAAACAGCTTTTTCTGGATTTTTTGTCCCCTCAGGTGCATTCAATACAGAGCGTGCAGTGCTGTCTAATCAGGCAGCCTGCTTACGGCTCCATCTTGTAAACTGGTTTTGTGGAAATGGACCATTTGTGGATTATCTGTTTCTATGGTGATAGATCGGAATAAATGTGTTGTGGTCCTGGCTGCCTTCAGCTGCCTGTTTTCTGCAAGGTCTCCGTTATCAACAGTAAAAATACAGCATCTAATTCCCCGTAGATCATCAGCTGAGACGTACGGACAAGATCACAGGCTTTAGCCCGTGAAAAATCACTGTGGCAAAACTGCATATGAAAGTTATAGGCTGTACCAGCGCAGTTAATAATAACCTCCGTCCTGATGCCAGGGACATAGGAATTACTATAAGGGAGAAAAAAAAAAAAAAAGAAAAAAAGATGGTTTTCAATTTTGGTCTTGTAGAGCCAGAAATATCCTATTGTCACGGGCAGATCAGAAACTGGAAAATCCATAGATGCCCTACATAGTAATAAAAAAGGAGGCAGATGCAGACATGAGTTTTAAAAGCTGTAAGATTATTTGGGGGGGGAGTCAATAAAAAATGGCATGTATTTTCTAAAATATTCCCCTTTCGTCCTTAGGTCTAAAATCTGCTATTTCCAAATTTGGCTCCCACATCAATATGCAAAGGCCAGCACTTTTAAGATGGAAATACTATCAAATCCTTATATACCTGTAACCACCACTGGGAGCTGAAGTTGTTCTTAACGTTACCTAAAATCCTGGAATGCAAGTTTTGCTGGAGTAAAAACTGAATGATTATCCTCCTATCCTCTTATGATTCACATCACAACTGGCAGCCACAGTGGATATCATCATGCCTCTGCTAAATCGTCAATATTCAAATGCATATTTAGATACCTCTTTCCTGATAGGAGAAACCTCAGCGTAGCACTCGGGAGGATTGCCCTTTGCAGTGAGGTAGAATTGAAATATTTAAATGTGCTACACTTCCAAATGCTAGCTTACTGCTCGCCTCACTTGTAGAAATAAGAAATAAATAATAGAACAGTGAATCGCATGATTACTCAGTCCCCGAAGTACTAAAGTCACAGAGTGAGTGGAAAACTAGGCTTTTACGGAGCAGGAGGGTTCACTATTTTGGTGAGAAGTGTCTGTGCTTACCTGGAGTTAGGTACAAAGATGAACTCCAGCAATTAAAGCAAAACAAAGCAGCAGCCAAAGCCAGCTGGAGGAACATCTCCACTTCAGAGAGGGTATTCCTCATCAAAGTTGCACTCGCCAAAGATCCCACGTACAGCAGATGCGAGGTACAGGTTCCTTGGGACGTGTAACATCTCGCCAGTCTTTAAAAGGTAAAAATTAATGTTTAATGTTTAACTGTTTCAGTGCAGCACTTTGCTTTGGAAAGTTTTGATGTTAATAACGATTGTGAATGAGCAACAAGCTGCTGTGATTAGAAATGTCCTAAATCTATTCATATATATATAACAACGTCATCATTTATGGAAGTAGAATATAGACACACATGCATATATGTGCACACGTCTATATAATCTAGACTTGGGGATGGAAAAAATGTTTTTTCTGACCAAGTAACAACCTTATTTGTTTCGATCAGACCTTTCTCTGCCTTACCTTTTTTTATGGCCTATTTGTGTCTTGCTTGCGTCTTCCCGTGTGGGTGGAACAGCACAAGTAGCCCTCGTCTGCCGAGTGCTGGGGTGAAGGCGCAGCGGYGGCGGCGCACGGGATGCTGCTGGGACCAGCCCTAGGGCCGGAGCAGAGGAGGTGTTAGCTCCGCCGCTTCCCTGTTTGTACAGAGCCGGACAGAGCTCGCTCCTGCGGCTTGCTGAAGATGCTAGTACGGCAAAGAAGAAGGTCCTTCAGCTCCGTATTTACCTGACCAGAAGGTGAGGTGGAGCTGGCAGGCAGCACTGCAGGGCTCTGCGGGCCAGGCACCACGCAGCACGGGGGTTGCCTTCCCGGGCAAAGCAAAGGCGAGAAACCCCGTATGGGAGCGTTCGCCCCGGGTCCTGCCGCCGCTCTGGGAATTGCGGGGGGAGAGCGGGGCAGCTGCGGGGCAAGGGAGGGCGGGCGGCTGGGTTCACAGTGCCCGGAGGGAGATTTCAGGGGGCCAGCAGGCAACAAGCATTGCTAGGTATAATATCAGCTGTCTAGCAAAACGCAAACCATTCCCAGTGGTGTTTCGAGGAAGCAATTAGCCATTGGAACAACCTTCCTGAGAATTTGACCAAAGATATTGAAATGAAGGCTTCTCAAGAGCAGCAGGTCTCGGCTCAGCGCAGGGATGCTGGCAGCATTTTTGGCACGTGCTCAGCAGGAGGCAGCTGATCGCCGAGATCCCTTCCAGGCTTCAAATCTATAGGAGCGCATTTTTCACTCCTACGTAGGTGTTTCTCAGAAATATTTTGCTAAGATCTTTTGAGTTAACATTATCATGTCTAAATTAAGTGTTCAGGGCTGGAACGTAGGACATGTCTGGTAAAAGCGATCAATATGTAATAGACACTAATGAACCCTTACTAGACTTCCTAAAACCCTTTTCCAGTTTTCTTATTTTCATCCTCGCTTGTATGCAGGGGAAAGCAGCAGCAAGCATTTCACGTTGGATGAAACATTACGTGTACTTTCCAGTTTTTTTCTGCTCTCAGTAAAAACTTCTGTCGGGTGCATTGTTATGCGCAGCCAGGCCAATCTGAAATGTTGTCGCTATTTGTAAAAGAGCTTTTCCCAGTGTTTTGTGTAGAACTGTGTTTTTATGTAGGTGGTTGTGATTAGAGTTGACGTTAATTAGAAGAAATGCTAATATACCAGATGGATTTTTTAAAAGGCATAGTGGAGGAGCAATAAGCACAGTACATGTGCTTATGGAAAAGTAGGAGTACGATTTGTTAGCTACGTATGTACGACCTACGCACGACAGCACTTAAGAGACTGGTATAATGTACTTTATTAATAGTCCAGAATTTTAGCACACATCCCTTATTTATGGACGCGAATTTATCCTCGCGCAGCACTGGCACCCTGCCCTTGACATGTCGCACGCTGCAGCGTGAAGCACAGCAATCAGGCACGAGCCTTCGACTGGCGCAAAGCTGAAGGGGGAGAAGAGAAATTCAAATGTCAGACCTCGCAGCGGCTTTTAAGGCTTAATTTCAGACTTTTTTTGAGCTGTGTAACCGGGAGGGGACCGCTGACGGCATTGCTTGCTGCAAGGCACCGGCCAGAGCTGCATTCCCCCGCACCGCCCCAGCTGCCCCCGGGTACCCTGCCGGGTCTGGGGACGTCGCCCAGCCGCGGGGTGCCCCCGGCCCAGCCTCCCGCAGCGCTGGGTGGGCACGCCGGGCTCGGGACCCCCCGCAGCGGGCGGGCAGGGCCTGGCCTTTGCTACCTGCAGCCCTGAGCTGCCTCCTGGCCTCGAGTCGCTGCCAAGACGAGCAGCCCCGGCGCGGGCAGCGTGCGTGGGAAAGGATGGAGCCAGCCCCTCCTGCGGTGCCATGGTAACAGCTCCCTTCCCCCCCTCCCCCGGTGTTTTCCATTTTGTATTTTGAAATTAATTATTCAGCATAGAGCAGGAACAAAAAGGAGATTACCCGCCCCCGTCCCGCAGGTATCCGGGAAGAAAGAGCTTCCCGGGGTTTCCAGGGGAGACCAGGATTAGGGAATGGTGTTTCTGTAACTGTTCTTCCGAAACGGCGGCTGGGTTTGTGCTCTGAGCATGCTAATCACYCCCATTTCCCTGTGAATCGAGAGATTTTTATAACAACACACATTTTGTTAAGGATTTACTACAGCTGTAAAAAATCATCAAACTGTATTTGTTTGTCTCAGCCCACCCAAGCATCTCTGAAGCGTGGCCAGGTTCATCTGGGGATCGGATTCCCAGGTCCCCGGGGTGCCGGTAACGATCCTGCTGCAGCAAGAGCAGCATCGCTGCAGCGCGACCGCTCTGACTCGCACCTCACCGTCTCGCTGGAGATTTTGTTCTTCTACATCGTCGTCGTTAGAAATCCTCCCTATCGCTGCGGAGCCTGCCAGGCTGGCAGAGCACCAGCTTGACTTTTTGGATGCGCAAACAGCGTTAAGCGTTGGTTTGGTGGGAGGCTTGGGGTGAGGGGGTTTGCTGGCTTTTCTTTATTCTTTCATTTTTCCATTCCTTAACCCATCCTTGAAAATGGCAGGTCAGCCTTTTTAAAAATGTTTTAGGGGATGGCAACGTGAAAGCCTCCTCAAATTTATTTACTGAAACGATTTGGGCCATACAAGTTACACTATATACGGTGTATATAGTGTATACACGATATCTATACTAGATACTTCTGAGAAGTATCAAAAGATGAAATTGTATAAAACGTGGGCTTTATAAAAAGTGTATGCAGTCCTTAATAGACTTGCTATGGAGGACTGAAAGAAACAGAAATCATAATAATCATAATAACCCCCCTGCGGCTCATCGAATTTGGCAACCAGCCGAGGCTTCAACCAGCAGTGCCAAAACGCTGCCGGCAGCGAGGGGCCGGGGCTGACGGCCTCGGGGGGGACAGTGCCCACGCCACGGCGGAGACTGAAGAGACGGCAGCAGCCACAGAGCCCCGTCCCCGGGGAGGGCGAGCGTGGCCTCTGGTCCAGCGGCTCAGCAGCCGCCAGGTCCTCCATTGACTTTTTTTTTTTTTTTACTTTTTAAATGACTGGAAAACTTCAGCCGTGTTGCTGTTTTGTAAGTTTGGAACTTGGCTGATTCTTCAGTATTCATTTTCTGTTTCTACTGACGTGTCTGTCAAAACTATTACCGGAACCACGAACCATCTTTTAACCAATATTCTTCTTTTACCAAAATCTTAAYGTTTTTTCAGTCCACCAATATGTTCAGAACCGATTTGATAAGCATTTGAAAATACTGCTGATAAATGTTTTACTTAAAAGCATTCTTTTTGGCTAAATATCTCATTTTTAAGTAATGGCTGCTTTAGCAAACATCTTGGATGTAAAATTATTTTAAGAGTAAACTGAGCTTGCTCGGCTGGGGAGGAAGCCCTGGGCAGCCCCTCGGGGGATGCGATCCCCCCCATCCCTCACTACCCCCAGCCCCCCAGAAGTAACGCTGTTGAGCCTTTGGAGTAGTTCATGAAAAAAAAGGTCACACCTCAGTTCTTTTACCACCAGACAATGAACTACCACTGGGATTTGCTCTTTTTAGACTTCAGCCCCATGAGCAGCTCTTGGAAGGGACCTGGCAATCGATGCGCTGCTGGACTGCACGGGAAAACACCGTGGGGAAGCGGAGCAAAGGGAAAATATCCTCACGGCACTGGACAAACACTTAAGCCAAGACGACTTCGGCTTTCCATGGGGGAATAATGGGCTAGTTATTTTGTGGTTTAGTTTTATAATTAGTTGCACAAATGAGAACTGGCTAAATCGAAATCTTTGCTCTTAGCTAGTGTAAGGGAGCTGGTTCTGAGGCTGTCTTTGTGGCCTAGAACTTCTTCCCTACTCTTAAACGCAACAGATAAAGCTGCCGTGCTGCCCCAAGATCCCTGCTTTTCCCCTGCGGTGGTGAGAGGACCGGCGCAGGGATGCATCAGCACAACTTTCTGCAGCTCTCCAAGCCCCCAGCCCTCCCAGAGAATTTCCAGCAGGACCGAGCCTGCTCCTGGCAGACCGCAGAGGCCAAGGACCCCCGTCCCGCCGCACCCCGAGTGGCCCCGGGCCAGGACAGCACCCACTGGGAACCCACCAGTTGCTCTGTCTGTCCCACCATGCGTGTCATCCTCTAACACCCAGCTCACCGCCAGCCTTGGCGTGCAGACAATTAATGCCAGTCCCAATGCATATTATTGCACCTTACTGCATATCGGACCAGAAATGGTGAGAACACAACCTTGCTGAATCAAAAGAAAAAAAGAAATCCAAAGATTGGTTGGACGGAGATTAATCTAATTTACCATCGTACAAACTCACCCTAGGAGCAAGGATGTTCTTGAATATTCATAAACTGGACGTTTTAGGGGACCACACTCTTACAAACCCYGGCTGTGAATCCTGTCAAGAAACGTGCATTATACAATTAGGGAAAGCTTGCGTAATTGTAATGCATACATGAAAACAATGTTAATCGTTTTGTAAGATGCATTTTTTAAGGATTTAAAAACAGCACACTTAAAATACCCTGTGTTCCTCCAAGCCTATTTTACTTTGGCATTATTAATCACCTTTCTTTGTAATCTATTAATTAAGATAACAAAAAGCAACAAAAAGTGAATTTAAAGACCACAAAGCCCCACATCTTAAAGGTGGGTTACATTTCCTTAGGAAGAACTACAGAAGTTTTGAAATATATTTACGTGTGTTTGTATTTTATCTGCACATACTAAGTGGGCAACTGTGCGCATAGCAATATATATTTATATGTATATGCATGGAAAGAGAGCAAAACCCCATTAACACTGCTACTTTAAGAAACATATATTCCATACAGCTACAATTATATTTAAGAAAAAACCCTTTCTGGTAGATTTTGCATTACAACTGACCCTAGAGAAACAACAAAAGGAGTCCTTTAGAAAAGAGTAAACCCACAGCCTTGCAGAGTGGGCAGATGGAATGCCGTGGGTCGGCTGGCGGACCCTCGCCCTGCCGCGGGAGCCGCCGCGCCGGGTCCAGCCTCCCCGCACACAGCGGCTGTCGAAGCCCCGCTCAATGCGCCGGGCTCAGGAGGGCTGGCAAAGCCGGGTTAATGCCCCTCAAGGCAGCAGCCACTGTTATTGCTCCCTTTTAAATGCCATTCCCGTTCTTTAGAGTAAGAAGCTAGCATAGGAATGAATTATATATCGCCTCTCTGAGACTACATTCACACTGACTCAGCCAAAGAGCAGTCCTATGCACGGTACAGGAATTTTCCTTTCCTATGGCGTAAAGGGAGAAAAATCATTAATTATCTTCCCAGGTTCAGAATAATCATTCTGACTGTTACGCTTTGCTATGTAAAATAAGGATGGAGGTAGGAGCACTGAAAAACCAGTTTCTAAAGGTTTATTCATTATTCAAAATTTAAAACGTTACTTGGAAGAGCATCACCCCTGGTTTCATTGGGACTGGACTGTGGTTGAGTGTCGTGTCACTGCCCTCGCCAGTCTCTGCTCCATCCTACAGATGTGCACACAGTGACATCAGAGCATGGACAGGACCCCCCAGCCCGGTACAGCCCAGGACAGTCTGCTGGCCTGGCTTTGAGGACTCAGGGTTAATAACGGAAGAGCTGAAAACTGTAAAAAAATTGATCAGTGGACTTCAATTGACTGCAGAAGCCAAGGTTTTGGTGCTAGATTGATCCAGCTTTCTGTTGAATCAAGCTTCAGCAGCAGGGGATGTGGTATATGCATTCRTTTGCTTTGGGTGATACTCACTTCACTTCAGCCATAGGAAAATTCAGACACTGAGCAATAACAAAAAAGAAGMAAAAAGAATTCTGTCTGAAGCTCACCGGGGTCCATCACCAATCAAAACCATAATCTCTGAAGTTCTCTTTTTGCCACCAGTTTAGAAGTGAGTCTATTTATAACAGGCAAATGCATTATGTAATCAAGGACAACAAACAAAATGGTTTTTTAGGCATCACAATAATTCCTATGAGATTTTATGAAGAAGAAGCACCTCCAGTTTTATGTTTCTAAATTGCATCAAGAGCTACGTATCTGCTGCAGGTACGTCGCTATCAATGCAGGCGGAGAAAGGCAACAATCTAAAATGGGATTTCTAGTTACTATTCATGTTACGTGCCACATCTCCCTTCATCGCTCTTCCTTATTCATTCTGAAATACCTATGCTGTTTGGTTTTGTGTTGGTCTCGTTGCCGGGAGGGTACCTGTGATTAAACTCCTCCGTGCTGCAGCTGCACCATTTCCAGCCCAGCTCCCCGCTGCCGGCGCGGCCGTGGCACAGCCCGGAGGGTGGCAGAGCCTGCAGGCTGCAACGCGCACGTATTTCACCCAGTTCTCCACGCAGCAGCTCGTACCCAGCGCTCGCAGGCAGAGCCCCAGTGAGCCAGGGCCACCTGCCCAGCGCCARCGGCTGAGCTGGCTGGGGTCAGGGCTGAACACGGCGTGGCCAAGCGTCTGCTCCGGGGTCAAGGAGGAATGCATCCTTCTCGCCTGGAGAGTAGCTGGGAATAACTYGCTCTCCATCAGCGCATGCTCCTATGGCTTTCCTATAGCATGGTATAGCCCCAGAGGACCATCTCCCTGGGAGATGCAGGCACCATGAGTCCGAGTTTCACAGGTGGTTAGCCACAGAAATCCTACTCGTTTCAGGAGTTAATAGCAAAAAGATTTCAGATTAAAATGTCTCAGGCTTTGACTTTATGCAGTGAAATCACTGGAATAACCAAACATAATGTCAAGGAGGAGCAGCTTTCAGTCCAAGCATCCAAAGGCTGTAAATGTGTACGTTATCTCCCCTGCCTGTAGGATGTTTCATTGCACCAGGTACGTACCATCACAGTTTGGTTGTTTTCTAGGCAGCCTCTTAGCAATTACTTATACCTTTCAAATAAGCTTAAGCAGAAGAAAGCAAGCTTTTTTTTTTCTACATTGCAATAACAACCAAAACTTGTGCCATTTGAGAGAAATTTGGACTAGATGGAATAATCTTTCCAGACTTAATTAATGAGTCATTAATACCTTTCTACCTGCAGATTGCAAGCACACCCAGGGCGTTATTGCTCTGTTGTCACTGTCCAATGGCACAGTTACGGGGGGGGCTCTGTGTTCATATCACAGCTCTACCTAAACCCCTCCCGCACAACTCCCAGCCATCTCATTTTATTCACTGGAGTCACTTCGGAGGCCCGTGCCATGTCACGCGCACCAGGTCAAGACCAAAAAGGACGTCCCAGCAAGAGGGGGATCGCAGGGCTCCTTTTCTCGCTGTGATCCATACATCGAGCACTTGCTTCTCGCCGCCGTCTGAATCACGTAGCTGATCCCACATCAGAAAACAAAACTCAAGAGGGTTTAGAGTCACCCGACAGGTCCCAGCGGCATTGGGTAACGCCGCAGAGCTGGTGCCGAGCTGCACCGAGGGCTCGCAGGACCCCGGGGAGCTGAGCCCCCTTTGTCGAGTCCAGCCCTTCGGCAGGCAGACACGTTCAGCGAGCACACAGCTTCGGGTCAAGAAAGAGCCACCTGAAGAAATGAATTCTTCATTAAACCACCTCGCTCCACCCTCCTGACATGGTATTTTTAATCACATTTTTATTTCTTGGAAACAAACTCCCCTGCAAAATAATATTAATTAATAATATTAATTAATAATAAGCCTACGTAAAGGGATTTGTTCATGACTTGAACTATCACCACAGCGCTGATAGCGGCTGGATTCCTGTAACTTGTAACGGCAATAACCTTACACTTAACAATCTTTTCATTAGTCCCTGCTAAAATAGTGTTAGTGAATTCAGTATATCACAGGACAAGATATATAAATGGAAATACAAGCATTGGTCATTTTGGAYGCAATTTTCTCTTAAAACCCACACACTTCTAAGCCAAATTCAGCCTGTCCTAAACTGTCTTCAGCTTCCAACTTTTCCTCTTAAAATTGTGGTCTGGGAGCAGTATCACAATACTGAATAACTAAATAACACTAATGCTAAATTGCTCCTTTTTTTTATTGCAAGCACTACCCCATTTCTGTGTCCTTCCCCATCGCCCCCAGATTTCTGCACGTCTGGGCTGACGCAGGGACACTATTTTGGTGCCCAATGTAATGGAAACGGCTCCCAGGCTACGGAAAACACAAAGCGCTCGTCCTGCCGCGGACCCCTTCCCCGAGCCCGGCTGCATCCCGCGGGGCCGGGGGGTTCGCACACAGCTGAGCAGCCAAGCAGCAGAACAATTGGGGAAAAATCAAGATAATTTAAGGAAAGGAGCAATGGGAGGTGGGAGAGAAGGTGCTCTGCGGTCCGGGTGGGGATGTGAGACGTTCAAACAGCGCTGGGGATTCAACCCCTGGTCCGGTCCTGGAGAAGAGAAAGCCCCGTCGAGGCAGATGTAGATCATCCAAGGGAAGATACTGATTGCTTTAAATAACTTACTAGACAAATGAAAATGAAATCTCTCTGATCATTGACTTTTAGGGGAAAACCTTTGCTTTTTTGAAAGATCATACTACAGTTGCTCAGCAAAAAAAAAGAAGAAATAGGTGAGTTATGAAGGTCTGTGTGCCACAATCACCCATATGCCACCGCTGAAATAAAAACACCTTTTTTTAATTAGCTGGGAGAGCAAAGTGTCGCAGGTACGAGGCGGACGGGCCTGATTTCTCAGCAGTTCCCTGGCAATGCTTCGTCCCTCCAGCCCCCCGTAATTAACTCCATCGGGGGGAGGGAGGTAGACTGCAGGAGATGATGGGCAGAGGGAGAGGGAAGAGGCAGAAACAAAAATCCCCACTGCCTGGCATTAATTTGGGTTATAAATAGCAGAAAAACTTCACGCCTCTTTTAGGAAGGACAGGAGCCATCACTGCCCACGTGGGCTTTTGCCCACTGGTGATTTTTTTTCTTCCCCCTGCCTCCAGCTTTAGGAGGCCTGAAGATGCTCCCGGCATGTCAGCACTCTGAATTCCCAGCCACTTCTGTAAGTGTTGGCCAGGACATASTCAGTTCTTGCCTCTTCCCCTAGCTGATGCCTGCCTGCCTTAATTTTTTAGTTACTTACCAGGATTTATTTTAAAAAAGAATTTTCTGAAAATTAAAGTCAAAAAGTCAAACTAAATACAAAACAAACAAAAAGTATGGTGGTATTCCTGAATATACTTCACCCCTAAAAATTCTCATTTGAGTTTGTGCAACATGACCAGTTTGTCACATTCAGTAGAGAGAATAAACTAAAAGAACAGACTATCTGGACAAATTCAGAGGGAGATTTTAAAAAAAAAAAAGAAAACAAAAAAATAGGAAAAGAGTTTAATTTCCCCAGGCTCCCTCTGCAGCTGTGGGAGATGCGGAGGGAAGAGTGCGACAGATGCAGACCCGGGGCTCATACGTTGGTTTCCTATCGATCTCAATTGCCAGCTGGAGTAGTTTCTCCCTCTCTGTTGAGTACTGAACGGAGGCAGACTAGTCTCTCAGCACTGCATTTAGCCTGCGCAAACACCCATTAAGAGAATTATTTATCTAATATTCCATTATGTTCAAAGACTAAGAAGTTATCTGCCTGTCCTTGTAGTGAAATAACACAGCCCCGTCCCACTAACGGCTGGGTAACATATTGCATCCAGGACCGAGTGGTTTTCTCCCTGCCAACTAACCCGCGCTGGTGTTGGGAGAAGCATGGCACTGGCCGGGGCACCGAGCGATTGCCACGCTGCACCGGCTAGGACAGAAGGCAGAAAACCRTCCGTTTTCTTGAAGATGCGCTGTTCCAAACCGCGTCGATCCCGTCTGTCGGTGGGAAACCGTGTGGCGGAGCCGGCAGGGCACGAGGCAGCTCCCGGGGCTCTGCCCGCGCCGCCCGGACCAGCACATTCGGGGCTGACGGCGGTACCGGATTGCCGGCTGCAATTAGCTACTTGCTGACTTCAATTAGCATTCCTGGTCTCAGAAGAAGAAAAAAAAGAGCCATAGTATACCTGCAGGGAACCATTAGATAAACTTCCCATGTAATACACAACAAAGCTATGTTTTTTATACACACACACAYATATATATATACGTAACCCTTGAGCTGACATAGATGATAATTTTCCTGGGTAAATCTGATATGCAAATACCATAAATATCATGAGAAAACAATAAAAAAAAATAAAATGGTTGTGGAAAATGCCTGAACTGCAGGGAGGCAGGGAAACACAAGCTGCAGCATCCCCGGCTTTTGGGGGGACTCTGGGGGAGACGTTGCACCTCGGAACAGTTCGGTCTCTGATGCGTGCTGCAGCGTTTGGCTAGAGCTTGCAATAACTGCAGAGCGATTTTGTACCCTGTCAAGGTAATGGAAAAGCTGTATAACTGTCTGAAATGCATCTGTACACAAAGAATATGGAGAATGTGCATCACTTCAAATGTTGTGCTTTTTGGAGCAGTTTTCAAGTCTTTTTTTCTGAAGGATTTAATTGTGAACATTGTGTCTCCCATGGGAAGGCAGTTCTGCTGGCTGTCTAGAGAGGAGCTCAGAGGACGGCTCACAAGCTTCAGGCGCGCAGAGTGAAAAGCAGCTATCAAACACCTCTCTGCACAAAAGGCTTTTCCTCAGAACCATATTTCACCATTTCTGTATATGTTTTACCTGACTAAAACCCCTGGGAGAAAAGATCATTTTTAGTGTTGGGATCTGCAAAAGTCTCAAGCTTAGTACTCATGTTGTAAAGGCTCTTTCTAAAAAAATAAARAATAAAAAAAATCTTAATTCAACCTATTTCTTTTGCTTTTAGTTAAAAATATTCACTGAAATACATTTTCAATAAAGCAGCATCTAGTGGCTGAATTGACTTTCCTTACATATACAAAATTCCCACTGAAACCGGCAAAGGAGAACCAAGCAGAGTCCCTTCGATACAGGAACAGTGTGCAGAACAGAGGTCTTTGCAAACMGTAACAGAAAATCGGTTTCTATTTTCCAATTTGGAGAAACCTTATGGTATTCCTTGATTATTCCTTAAATAATACTGTTGAGTATGGCTTCTGCTGAGGATGCGTAGGGCAGTCTGGGCATATACACAAAGACATTCAGAATAACACATGCATGCACGGACACACACACACACACACACGTGCAGGCACCGGTACCTTCCCCCCGTACGTGACGCTACCCAAGGGCGTGCAGGAGGGCGTTAGGAGCACCCCAGGATTCAGCACCCCAGAATAACCAGAGGCACTTGTGGGGAAGGGGGGGGGGGTGGCAGGGGAGGGACGCAGCGTACTCTGCACCCCCACAGGGTGTTTTTAAGCTTCGCATTTCCCAGGTTTGCCCGCTTTTCACGTGGGGTGACTACCTAGAGAAATAAAATTATCTTTTCCCAGTTGCTGCTGGAACATAGCAGCAAAGCTCAGGCAGCAAGGGCATTTCAAGTCCTGCAAGGCTGATTTCTCACCCCTCATCTGGAAGGTATATTTTAGCTGTTAATGCATGACTGAACAAAAAAAGATGTTTGTTAATCTTTTTTTCAAATGCACAGTAATTTCAGAGCAGTGTCTGATAAAAAAGTGTTTCAGGAAAATTGCAGGAGCGTCGCAAGCCCATTACAATTCCTGCAATACTTTGCTATCACTGTATGTGAACAATTTTATTTCTCTGTCAGAGRAAGCCATTAATACCATTGGCAGCTGCCTAACGTCCCTCAGTAAATTATCTTCAAAAAGCATGGGGCTAACACATATTCCCTGTGCCTTTTATTAGCAGGAAAGTGATTCAATGAGAAAACGTTTGGCACAAGTGTAGAAATTAAAACAGCCGGTAAATACGCTGTTAGATTTGGTACGCAAGCCCGACCACGGATGGTCTGTAACGCAATGCTGAAGGAGGAGCCATACTTAAGAGTTATGTTGAGGCAAAGCACAACGGACATATATTCATTTAATATGRCTCCAAACGCAACACCAGGCTAGAAACCAGCCTGCGGCCAGTGGGGCCAATCTGTGTTTGTTKTCTGTCCTACTGGGACCACCATGCCAGCCGTTGCCTCCACGACTTGCCAGATTACTCCTGCTCACCCACCAGATCTGCAATAAAATGTAAAGGCAACTGACTATAAAACTCTTAACTGCAAGGGTTAATAGTGGGAAAGCTGTGGCCACCTTTTSTCATGTACAATCACACTGAGAAGGGCTGCAAGACACAAACCAGAAGGYGGTATCTGATGGCTCCTAACAGCGTTTACACCCATGGGTGCCACCACGGCAGCTCCGGRGCCGTGCCTGGCCAGCAACGCTCCGGCAGGACAGCCGCTGATGGGAGTGAGCTCTGCAGCCCAGAGCTAAACGAAGCTGCGTATCGGCATTTTTGCAGGAAAATAGAAACGTTCTGTTGTGTGAAAACCCTGTTTTGCAGTAGCTGTGGGCCAGGCTGGCAGGGGATGGGCACTTGCACCGCTTCCCGCACTCTGCCAGCACCACTCCTCCCAAAAAGCATGTCCCTCCTCATTTTAATGCTAAGTAATATGTTCCTCTTTGAGCAGTAGATTACCCCAACAACATCTTTTTATTATCTRAAGTCACCTATAAAATCTCATACTTGCTCTGATTTCCCTAAAAAAGGAGGAAGATTGATGTAAAAATTTATTAAAAGCCAATGTATGGCTTTTAATAACTGTGTRCATGTGCCTATGTATACATACATATATGACAGTATTTATATCTACATATACCATATCTGCATAATTCCATAKATTCAGTGTGGTATTATGCGTAGATATTTTATGACCATTTTACGACGTTCAGTGCCAGAGTAGGGTTTCTTGAATCTAAGACYGCATTTTCCCTGCCGGAGCCCCACCAGGAGGAGCAATGCCTACGACGATAACGACTTACAGAGCATCCCCTCCCCTCCAAAGGATGCTCTCGCTCAAGCCCCCTGGCACGCATGGCCCCAGCCCCACCTCCGCTTGGGCACCCTGATCCACAGCCTGGGAGGCCAGTGTCATTCAACAGTGATTCAAGGACTAATCACTGCTTTTTTTTTTTTTTTTAATTTTTATCTGTACATGAATGACTCCAAACCTTTCTTTACATGAGAACACCCGTTTCCTCTAGAAACGTCTCCAGCCGTCCAGGGAGCGCAGCCCAGCCATGATGCACACCCAGTAGAGTTTTCTTCACTAGATCGCAGCCACACACTGAGTAGAGGATCCACAGATCTCCTGGACCAATATTGAGATGGAAACTTCTCCCAGTGGCTGAGCTGCCAACTTAAATACAGCAGGAAAGGGAGAAAGTATTTACTTGTGGCTCCTTTATGGTTATCCTGCAACTAAGTCCTCCCACAGCATTTCACATGCTGTTGATAACTCTTCCAGATAAAGGTGGATAAAGTGAAGTGCAGGTCAGCAGCTCTCAACACGTCTCGCTTCCCAGGCTCAGCAGAGAGCGTGAGCAGCCCCACCGAGTCCATGTCGTGAAAACGTGTTCCCGTGATCACTGCTTATGCACTCGCGCTATTGCTCTTTCTCATGCCCAATAGTCCTACACCTTAGTATCATGCTGCCAACAGATTCCTCTAAATAATTATATGGAAATATGAATTTTGATTATTTTTTCATAATAAACCCCAGAACATATTTCTGTTATCTTTTTCCAAGCCAGATTCACCCACTACTATTAAAGGTATTCCTGGCTGAGTAACACCAGATACCAACAGCCAGTGAATTACCCTACTTCCTCAAAACACCCTGTGTTTTGGTGATACAGCACAGCCCACCTCGCACCCGTACTAGTAAGAATTTGAGACCATCATGGTCAATGTATGGAACAGATATTCACAATACCTAGGGCTGATGTTGCGCAAGATGCTTGGAAAGCGGTCAACGGTAAGAGCAGACTAACCATGACAATTCAAGCATCCAGCCTGATGTTCTGGATTTAAAGAAACCGAAGCTCTTCCAAAAGCACCGAAATATGAAAAGTCATTTTTAAATGTAATTGTAACTTTTCACTATAATTAAATATGTTCACATGTTCCCATCATCTTTGGTTTTCCTCGGCATCCTGGTAGCTTTGTTTTTATTTATCGTCTGCAGATACTAGTTTCAAATTCCCATGTGAATTTCTAAAAACGTTTAATTACATCCATTTTCCACCAGTAATTCACATGTATGAGCCAAATTCTTTAAGAATCCTTTTTGGAATTTAAATAATGATTTCATGCACGACACAACAGCGGCCTTTTGTTGTTGTTGTTGTTTCATCTTTTTTCAAAGGGACACGAGCTGCAAGACAAGAGGAACAATCTGGAGCAAGATGTTCGCTCAAAATTTACTCGGCTAGACCCCAGGTGCGAAAGCATATCAGCGCAGGAGGGAGAGAAAAGATCTGCAGAGACCCTGATCATCCCTACCCTGTGACTCTGTGTAGGCGGCTGAGACCTATAAATCACGGCTATCACTGAGATGATAACAACGCTCAGTCTCGTTGCCATATGCTCCAGAGAGGTCGGTTTGAGAAGTGACTCTAAATGGATCTATTGGCACAATAAGGTTTTATACTACAGGAAGTAGAGAAGGAAAAAAATCATCCTTTAAAATGTGAAAAGAGAGCATGGGCTCCTGGGCTGGCGCGGGGAGCCATGGGTCACGGCCACGGGTGGGACCGGGCACGGCAGCTCCTCGGGTACCTCAGGCAGGACCAGATGCTGAGCCCTGCCGTGGCAACGGGCGACTGGCACCCGGCGCCAAATCCATCCAGGAGAGATGCGATGGAGAGGATCGCTTTTAAAATTATTCATTGGTTGCAAACGACTTTAAAAAAAAGGTGGGATAATTTTTCCACTCTTTTCAGGAAGGGCTCCTCTCCATCAGCACAGGGCCAGCGCATCCCTCCTGGCACCAAGCACTCCCTACCGCATCAGTGCCCCTGCGGACCCCACCTGCTCTCAGGACTGCCCACCACCCCGGCACCCACGAAGAGGTGCCCCTGCGCTGCGCGGCAGAGCCCCGGCGCAGTCCCAAATATCTCACCTTAGAGCAACACATCAGAGGCCTGGGGGGAAAAATAAACAACGGAGAAAGAGAGAGAATTCAAAATATCTGACTCTGTGTCATTAATTTCAGCTCTGACTGTGAAACTAATTAGCAAGGTCCTGAATAGCAACAGCTACTTGGGAAAGGAGCAATGCTAGTAAACAGCATCAGCATTTATATATATATATTCATATATCATTAACATTATAGTTATATATAATAAGTACAAAATATATTCTGTTTACTAGCTAATGATGTCAAGCATATTTTTTTATATATATAAAAACATCTGTATATGTGCTTGTGTGTGCGTGTATGTGTGTCTGTGTGCATAGCAGAAAGGGTGAGGGGGTTGTACTGAGCTGACTCCAGTAGTTCAGTATCCAGAAGTTATTCAGGGGAAGCCGTCCCAGCCGTGCAGGGACTACCCCTCATTCTGGGGTGGCGGAGCCCTCGCAGCCCTCCCCTCGAAAGCACGCTCAGCCTTTGCATTCCTGCAGTATGGTTTCCTGTGTTTATTAGAGCAGAAATGATGAAAGCCTAAAACCTGATTAAGTTTAATAAGTTTTTTTCTTTCATGAGAGCTTGCGGACACATTAACTGCCAAACTATAGATTAATTCTGTTCATTGAGCTGCAAATGTTTTGGCAGAAATAAAATCTGTCCTTCGCAAAGAAGGGAGAATTCTTCTTCCAACAGGTAACTTAGTAATGATAACACAAAATGAATTTAGCTTAATGGTCTGGAACTGCCGCCTTTTAGGGGCTCAGCTGGACCTGCAGACCAAGTGCTTCTGGCGCAGGATGGGTCCGTCCGTGCGCGGGCTGGGGGTGCTCAGGGGAAAGAAATTGTGTTTTTTACTCTTGAGGCTGTCTTTCCCTTACCGACTTGGGCTCCCAGCGGGCCCAGGGCAGAGGCAGGAGCAAGGAGGAGTTTGTGCTCTCAGACGGGAGCAAATCTGATCGACACGATTGCCTGAACTGCTGAGAAAAACGCTGGCATTGCTTGTCCCTCAGCATCACCTCGCCAGAGAGCCCGGAGGCGGCGCAGCGGGCGGTTTGCTCCTGGCTGCATCCTGCAGCACTTTGGAGCATTAGAGACGGTTTAAGCATTTTACAGAAAGAACTTTGAGTGCAGAAACCGAGGACCCAACGCAGGGGATGGCACAGTCCCCCCCCAGCACCGTCCTGCTGCCTGCGCTCGCAGAACATCCCTTGCAAAGGAGAAAAGCAGGAAAACATCTGTTCCATGGCTGCAGATGTGTCCTACGTGAAAAGCCACCCATCACCTGGGAGGCGTGAGCAGAGCCGGGGTGGCTGCCACGCGCCCGTCAGCGGGCGGAGGAGCTGGGAAAGTCCAGGGATGTCCAGCTCCACCAACAGCGGCTGCCAGCACCCGCCGGACACAGGCACGTGCCCCCCGCATAGCCCTCTCTGGGTTAATTTGGTAATTTGCTTTGCTTACCTAAACCATCCCTAAGTTCTTAATGTACTTATAGCAAGTAAACCATAAATACTAAAATAAAATCTACCATTTAAGAAAGTCTTTCATCTTTTATTCAACTAATTGATCATTTCATTTTATGCAGGTTTCCTTCATCCCCTATATACATCCAGGTTGCTTCCTACAACCCCTATATACATTTAGGTTGATCAATTCCTCCAGGACATATTGTCTCTCTAACGCAGCCATTATTTACCATTTTCTTACCAGCTCTGTTCATCTTCAGCTCTCTGAACACGCCAAGTCCAGCACAGCCGCGGCGCTGCTGGGGAGGCTGTGGGAGCGATCCAGCTTCCTCAGGCGCTGACAGCGTCTCTTGCCCTATTAAAAACCAGTATGGCAGTTGGAAAAAAATGATACACCAGGGCCTGCTGCCGCTATATTTAGATTCTCCTGCTGCTGTTTCCGTTGTGCCAGGTTGAATTTATTTCTACTAAACAACCATTAAATTGAGCTGTTTGGACAGAAGCGACATTGTAGTATTTTAAATAAACCTTTATTGCATTTGTTCAACATATAAACGTTGCGTTGAAGGCAACCATACCATCCAGCATCTGCAAGCACCTAGTCACGTAAAAACGCAGGAACACAGACGATCTTTCCTTTAAAAATTATATTCCCACATCATTGTGGGAGCCCTCCCCTGCGCTGCCCCGAGCTGATCAGCTTTGGGGTTGGGTTTTCTTTCTTTTCTTTCCTTTCCTTTTTCTCCCTGGCAGTATTGTCGCCCTGACCCTCAGTGTCCTAAACTGCATTTACAGATAAAAAACATATCATCTACTTCCTTGGAGTGTGTCGCGAGCAAGCCGGGCTTATCTGGCACTGAGAGGGAGCAGGGCTGAAAGGGAGTTGCTGCCGGTTTCCTCGTCGCRCACAGCACAGGCGATGCCACCAGATAACAAGAAAAGTTAATAATATTTTTAAAACCACACACTGCTTTGTTAGCGTACCGCACTGCAATCCTCACACGGCGCAGATGGCTCCTGTTCTTGCCAAAGAATGTCGTTATTTGGAAAATGAACAAAAGTTGGAGCCTGATGTTTTGTAAATGAAATCTGAAGTCCTCACTTGGACAAAAATTCACGTTAGCTTAAAGAAACTTGTGATGAAGGCCACTGACTGGGTCTGACATCTGCGGGTAAGAATTCTGGTTATATACACTCTGACATATATTATTTACTGAAACAAAAAGGGACATGGCATATACTGAAACTCATTAAATTGTAGCAGTGTATCTAACCCAGATCTAAGAGTTTAAGATTAAAGTGAGAGACTGGCCTCCATGTTATTGCATATCAAATCCCAGGACCGGGGACTATTGCTATTGCAGTGCCGTGTTCAGGGTAATGAGCTGCATGAGCGAGAAGGAGGCAAAATAAATGGGGAAAGGATTCAGCTGACGAACTGAAGGAGAGAAGGGAAAAAAGGGACGGTTCTGTGATCGCATCAGGGATGGGTTGTGTCAAACACCACTGACACTTTGAGACTAAAGATAGGATGATGAATAAATCCCAAACACCACTTGGGACCCAGCGCCGGAGCAGGAGATCAGGTCCCAGGGCTGCTGACTCCAAAGCACTGTCCCAAACAAATGACTTTGGGACTTCTGAGGGGAAGGAAACCCCACGGCACGGTGCTGCCGCACGGAGCAGCTAACACGAGCTGCTGCCCGGGAAAAGGAGCGGCGAGCAGGTGAGGGAAGGTTATCACCCTACAGGGACCTGCAGGAAAGCGGGAGTAGAAACGTATTTGCAATTCAAGTAGTTGCATGTATACACAAAATGCTTTTTTTTCCTCTAAGAAAGCCATAAAACACCCCGTGCTGCTGATCCGAGCACGCTCATGGCACCAGGAGGATGCGCGGGCAGGCTGCTCCACGGCAAGGAGGGAGCAGAACCTCACATCTACTCTGCAATCTGCTTGTGCCTGTTTGCTGGTGTTTGTGCATGGGTATATACACGGTCTCTCCCTTTCCTTCATCCAAGAATATATTTTGTCATTTACAAAAAGCACTCTGAAGATTGCATTATTCATATTCTCCAAATAAGCAACAGCAAAGAACGATAATTTTCAATGAATCTTGTGATTTCCATTCAACACATGCCTTCACATTTCCCCAGAGCACACTGCAGCCCTTACATCCTGCCTCTTACTGGAAGTTACAGTGACGATAGCTTTCTCTTGCATACTTTCTTTTCCTTTTTCGATTGTGCMGTTTCCAAAAGCTGGCTCCTACAAAGAGTCCTTCCTCCTGAAACAGCATAATCAAGAATTCAAAACACATAGAATTTTATTTTTTGTTTTCCTCCTCCCAAATTTACTGATATAAAGGTCAAAAATAATGAAGCCGCTCCCAAAGTATAAAATCTCCATGGGAGTTTTCTCCTTTTTGGTTCAGTCTCTCTCTCTTGCACAAAAAGCTTCCTGTTAAAGCTGCTTTAGCAGACTGCATTAGGACAGGGTGGGATACAGGGAGATGGACTGATCAACCCGCGGTGGCTGTCCTCTCAGTAAAAGTCATTAGCAAACCAGAACACTAAGAGTCACCGCCTTCTGGTTACTGCAGAGAGAAGAAAACAAACTAGAGACCACATAAAATTACGGTCCATTTACTGCACTGCTCAGATTTGATTTTTTGAGAAGTCTGAAGCAGTTTTTATAGAACTCTTTTCTATCATTGTTATTTCATAGGGATTGAAGAAAAAAAGAAAAACAAGACTAAAACCGTTTTACAAGCATGGCTCAAGGCTAACATTGCACTGGCAGAATTTACATTTACTTACAATAAAACCTCAAGCCACAGGTAGGGGATGGGAGTCGCTGACCGGGCTTGCAAGGAGGGTTGGAGCGGGGCCGAGCAGGGACCCCGCAGCCCCGAGCCAGCGCCCACCACCCCAGGCTCCAGCTGCCTCCCCGACCTCCAGCCGCGCCAGACCTCAGCCACCCCGTGGAGTTAACGCTGTCCCAGTGCTCCTTTTTGATCCAAATAATAGATACTCCAGAAATCCCCAAGCCCTGCCGTGCTTATTGTGCTCAGGCCAGCTGCAAAGTTATCCCCCTGGTCCTTCAGCACAAAGCCGGGCTCCTGCCGCTGACACTCTGCTGTCCCCAGACCTAAACCTCACCTGAGCGCAGGGGGACACAGAAGACCCCACCAGCCCCACAGCCAGACTTTGCTCAGTCTGCACCAACTCCGTGTTGAATTTCTCCATGTAAAGAAGTATTCTTCATGCTGACAGTTAAGGACTACATGGACACTGCTGATTTTTTTTTTTTCTTTCCAATTTAAATTAATTAATTCCACTATGCAATATACCACCAGGAAACATGAGGGTGTCAAACACGAGAGCTCTTACAGCGGCGGAGCAGCAGTGCCACGCGGCTTGGGGAAACCACCCCAGCCTCAGCCAGTTCCCAACCAGCGGGGCCAGAACTGCTGGAGTAGTGCATCCATTTCCCCTGTTGCTGGGGGCATTGAAGGCGGCCAACATTCAGACTGTTTTAAGGAAAGGTAGAAATCATACTGTTCTGTATAGAAAACCTTTCATTTGTGTTTGTTGTGACACTTTTTTTTTTTTAAAACTTTACAATAAAAGTCAAAGACAATCCCCAAATCCCCCCAAAACAGCTGAGTTAGTTATTCATTTATAATCATTCTTACCATATTAAATGGAATTTTGATGACTGCTTTCCCTCTAAGTATATAAGCTCTGTTTTAATGAGGACTCAAATTCTGGAAGCACACAAGCAAAATGGTGAAGTTAGAAAGTTTCTTTCCCTGTCCCCAAATCGCAGCGCAGGAGAGGAGATGGCAGCGGGCAGAGCAGGCGGGCTGGGAAGGGAACCACGGTGAGGTTTTCCCATGGGCAGCGGGGCGGGAGGCAAAACCTGTGCAACCCCTTTCCTCGATTACCCTCCTCCCTCTGACCTCCCAAAATTCATTATGAAGTTTGTAACCATAAACTGCTTAGAAATTTTGCCATGACTTGAAAGGACCTGAATGGGGCCAAGGAGCCGAGTGGGACCGTCCGTGCCAGTGCAGATGCTGCTCAGGCAGCAGGAGACAGAAAAAACGCTCTTTAACAATTCATGCCAGTCAATTAGGAATTGAAAGCGGTGGAAGAAGCAGAGAGGTTAGCTCAGGCTTCTCCCGAGGAGTTTGTATGGTGAGGATGGATGGTTCAGAGGAGCACGAATAGATGGTCTGACACAGAGACTATGGCTGGATACGCCTGGTGTGCAGAAACCACGTGGGCACACGTCCTCGAGGGGCACGGGTGCAGCTGAGAAAAGAGCTGAGAGCGCAGAGGGCAGTAACCAGGATCGTTCTTAGCTCTGAACTGCTTTTTCATTGTTCTTCATCCCCTTCCCCCCAAACACCAGTGACCATCCCGAGCTGTGGCCAGCCCTTTGGTCCTGCTGGGAAGATTGCAGACAAGACAACAGACAAGGTCTGCTTAATTCATCCCCAGATTTTAATTGGATTCTTTGCAGGTTTACATCTTAATTGAGCTGAGTGATAAATGCCTCATATTGCTTAATTGGATTCTACCTTGTGCTAAACACGTGCAGACAGGTCTGAAGCCGTGGAACACGATGGCCGGGAAGCAGCAGAGCCGGCCGTGGTGCAGGGCACCTTCCCCAGCCGCCCATCACGTGCCAGCACTCACCCTGCGCCTCAAAATCAACTGCAAGAAATACCATTAGGGAAGAGGTTAAGGCTTGTTGCCAGGGAACGCTATGGCATTCCGGCAATAATGAGATTGTGACTTCATTTTGTACATCAGCTAAATAGTGAAAACTTGGTTTTGCTTTTTATTTACTCTGTGGGGCTCAGAAGGACATAAAGTCCGTTCCCCGGCAGTCGGGCTGCGTTGCAGTCCTGTGTTACAAGGAAACATGTATGTGGGTGTATGTACAAACACATCGGGACAAAGTGTTTCCTGGTGAAGGTTCCGCAGTGTAACCTAATGAAATGGAATTCGTGGTCCAGCTGTAATAGAAGCAATTTAACCTAAATCTCTGAATATACCGAGGCATATCCAGTATTGATCAGAATAGGCACTAATTGCACCCAATGCTGAGCACAGGAAGGAAGGAGCCATATTTCTGCTGAAAAGACTTTTTCTTTCCATTATCATTAGATAATGCAGTTCAGACGTCTGCTTTTGCAAATCCGTTCAGCATAAGAAATGACCTTACTGCCTTTACTGCCTTTCACTCTCTGAAAACTACTGAAGAGCTCCCTTCGCAGTTTGACCTGCGTTTTCCCCTGGAGAGGCTCAGGCGTGGCTGTGGATGTCTGGACAGAGCCGAGCCATAAATCCCAAAGCCACACACAGCTGCCAACCCAGGGAAGTGGAAATTCACATGTAGGTGCAAATTTTAACTTTGCACAGGGCATTGGTTTTTCTCTAATAGCAAATGCAAAGGGATTAGGTGCTCTCGGGCAGGAGGAGACCGCTCTGGGATGTTCCTCTTTTGCCCTTTTGTTACGTGTTTTAATACACTGTCAATATAACGCGTGCATTTGTGAGCAATGAAAGTATTTCATGATTAGTGTCACATAAAAACTTCCACTGTGCTTAGAGTATGAGTTACTTCAGTGAAAATAAGGTGCCCTTTAAAAATTATAACTAAAGAAAAACATAGCGAGTTAACCGGTGGTGGTGCATTTAAAGGTATAAAATTCCACTCCATTATATCAAAATATAACCACGCAACACTGATAGATCTTCTGAAATAGGACCGCTTAGGGCTGAAAAATTAAAATACTTGGGTCTTTAAGTTCCTTTTATTCTTCTCATACCTTAAAAGCAGCTGTTCATTGTGCTCTTATTGTAACGGAGGAAAAATTAATGTAAAGTTCCCACATGCAAACCTGTACAGGTACAAGATGATATTCCTTGCAGCAAGTTTCATACTGAAGTTGGAGTGTAAGCTTCAGAGGAGTCTAGAAAGCCTGTATTTGTGGATTAGGGAAAGAAAACTCCTCAATAAACCCTAAAAATATTTCCCTGGGCAGGTACCAGTGGGAGATGGGGCCCCGGGCTGCGCCGGTGGTGCTGCTGGGGGAACCTCACACCTGGGGTAAACGTTTGGAAGCGTAACTGCAGCACTGCTTTAATGACATTTTGTGCCTGAGAAGGCACCCCCGGTAGCTTTCTGTCCCCGGTCTCTGGAGCTGCTGTTCCTCCACTCCATGATCTATGACCGTGCTTACGAGGCGGCAGCGCCGAGTCGGACGGTTGCAGCTGCACTTACTCCTTGACAGACCTCCAACACCAGCCCCCTGCAAACCTCTCCAAACACTTTTGGCAAATAAAAGTCTGACAGAAACACGCCTGAAATAAGCCTAAACTGGTATGTTATGTTTTGTCACCCCAGCTTGACACACCAGCACTGGGCTTTGCAAAAGAGCAATACATCCAACTGACAAAACAGCAGCTCCCCGTTGATATGCTCATTAGTTTTCAATAAGGCTGCAAACACAGCACTGGAATTTCTCAGGGAAAGCAAAATATTTTCGGTATTGCCAGCAAGCCATCAGAGCAAGCTTAGCCGCAGCCGATGATTTGGGTGATGGGACGGGAGTAGCCCCGCATGGAGTTGCCCGATGATGGTTGCGCAGTCGTCCCAGAGGTACCTCAATAACCGCTGGTTTAATCACGATGGGAGATGTTGAGGAAGGCTCCTCGGTGGTGACCTCGCGCCTGTGCTCTCAGGTGCTCAGCATCCCTGATTTCCGCACTCTCTCCTGAGCCCCTTCCCTCCCTCCACCCCCCGTTAGAGCAGCCAGACCTGGATCACGGCAGAGCAGAACAGAACTACAGCAGACAGAGAGCCAAAGAGCTTGTTCTCTAAAATTTCAGTTTAACGAAACTTCTCGAGGGTTTGTTTCCTACCCACCAGAAACATCGGCTTGACCTCGAGGGAGCCGTTACAAACCTGGCTGGCACTCGCTCGCCTTCACCGCCTTTCTGTGCGCTTCCCTCGGGCATTTCCATTAGAGATTTCCTTCTCTATGTAACAGCTTTTGACCCGGGGTGGGAACGCAAGGCTTGAGCAGAGTAAGGAGTTAATTGTGGTTTTTCTGCGAGTCATATTTGGAGTGTGGAGGTATAACTGGGAATTTATCCTGTTGGCTGGAATAGAACATATCTGTTAAAAATACACATACTTTTCCTAGTTAAGAGGTTTCTCTCTACCCTTTCCCCAGGACATCCAAACTACTTCAGTTCTCAGGGCAGAACAGGCATCGGGCCGGTCACTGACCCYGGCACGGCCAAGTGTCACAAGAGCACAATTCCTCAGTAAAAACAAATTTAAAGGATTTTTATTGCTAAAAGTAGGTCTAGAAAGTTCAAGACTTAAGATTTTGTCATGGATACTTTATGAGCTGGAGTTTCCTGCCTGTGGCCTGTTACAGCCTCCGTTGGGAACCCAGGGGAGCTTGGTGGGATATCTGTCATTGCCGGTGCCCGGGCTCACATCCGCAATAAATATTTAAACTGTGATGTACATTTTGGAGTTCTCACTACCAGCTGCAAAGGCCTCTGTTGTGGATTTTATTTCCCCTCATTTACAGGGCACATTAATATATATTATCCCCTATTTTTATTTATGGAATACAACAGAATCCAAATTTTCAGGGAGGGTCTATACATTTTGGTAGAAATAATAATTACTAAACCAGCCCATTAGAAGACCTGTTTAACTTTATTTTTTTCCTTTACCTATTTCCTTTTCTCTAAGGAGCTATGAGGAGTAAAGCTGACATTAACCACTCGTCTTTTTCCTTCCACAAGTAATAGGTCATTGAAGAACTCGACTCCACGAGAACCATCACTTCGAAGGATGATCTTAAATCTTCTGGTTTATTGGTCATTTGCATCTACTCTGCCTGCTCCAGTTGCACAAATTATATCTAATTGAAAGAACTTTATGAAGCTATTATATGGTAATGTCTGGAATATTAAAAGGTGCTAATGTACATGAGGCCAAAGCCTATTTACTTGTCATTTCAAGCTCTGTTAGAAGCATACAAACAAAATTTGTCTCCTTCAGGGAAGGCAACGTTCGTTTGCAAATTGTAACGGAGCCTGCAAGTGTCAAACGAAAACTGAGTGCTTCCTTTTAAAATGCATATTTGAAAATTTAATTTAGAAAGGAAGGCTCTGACCTCCATGAGAAATGTAGAGGGAACTTCATTCATGTCTGAAGTTGCCATTAAATTCTAGATGTGAGAAACAGGCGCRAAGTACTTGGATAGGAGAGAGTCTCTCCACCACTGAGACAGATGCAAAAGAAATCCCATGAACATCCTTGTTTTCCTGATGGGCTGCACATTTAGAAAAAGCTTTGTTTTTAAAAAGAAAAAAATCTTGCTTTTACTACAATGAGTTGACTGCATTTTTATTGTTAGGCTATCATGCCAGAAGAGGAGAGACTAGCGTAGCTCTGGCTACGGCAGTCTTGGGAGCTTCTGTTGAAGTTCTGCTTGAAACAGAGGATACAGAAAAATCTGCAGGATGCAGAAACAACAGCCATCGTAAGGATTATGGGGAAAACCAGCAGAGAGGACGGTAATTAAAGTATAAAACTGACCACCTGCAACTCTCCCAGTCCTTCCCTTGATTACCTTTGCAGTCAGACAGCACCGGCTGACAGCTGGTGTACGACCTCTGAGCCACCAGAATTCCACGCGTGCAATTAAGAGCCCAGCTTGAAGTTAAGGCTATTTAGGAATCTGCTCTAAGGTAGAGTTCATGCCATTTTGCATGTACTAACCTGTGTTTAAATGCATTATAAATACAAGGAAGAGGCCTCTCATTTGTGTAGTCTTTATAGGGGTAACTCCAAGTGTTTTTTTAAAAATCTGAGCGTATAAAGGAGGTGGCAACTGAAGAGCAGCATCTTCCCCAAAATAGACTGGGATGTCAGAAGAAGCAAATCTTTAATTCCCTGAAGACGGCAATGCACTGAAGTATTTAAGAGGAAGCAAAATACCCAAGTCCTGCTGTCAGCTTACAAAGCCAGAAGCACTTGCCCAGAGTCATTTCAGGCTGGACCTGCCAAAATTTGAAGGAGATACCACATCGTGGAAGTCCAGAGCAGGACTTTAGTCCAAAGACTGGTATTTTGGAAGTAATTTTGAAAAACTCAGTCTCTTCATTTTAGAACAAACTGAAGACAGTTTAACAAACTACATTATGTTATCTTTGAATTATACTATCATCACCATCAGCCCTGGGGAAATTTTATAGGGCCTGTGAACAAAATCCCAGCACGTGTAATAAAGTGCACAAAGCCCATTACAAAAACATGAGGAACAAGGTATCCTCCAGAGAACAAAAAAACCTAAAGAGGTGTTGATGTTTTCTGTGACAGCCAAGAAAACAGTTGGCCAATAAGAAACCAGATTATTATGGAAATGCCTTTTTTTTTTTTTTCTTCTTATTTTAATGGAAAAGAAACATTCAGTACCATGCAGTAAAATATAAATAAAATAGGAATTAAATTTTGGATATCAAAGAGTGAAATCAAGAAATGTAAACGTGTTACTGCAGTGCTGTCAGATGCACTAGTCCCTTCTGAAGCAATGCCTTAATGGCACTGACTGTAATGTAAACGCTGCTGAGAGCGTCAGCGTTCCCTAATAACCAACACAGTGAATACTGTGTTCACTTAGACGTGAGAATTTCTGTCTAGCCATTAGCTAATCAGCGTAGGAGCCAATTCTGGAGATTTCCACAAATACCAGACAGGGTAGGAGAGGACATATGGGCAACTTTCAACATCTATTTCAGAGGCGGAGGCTTCCCAGCCTGGGGGTGTCCAAACGGGACGTGAGAGCCTCTGGACACCAAGAGTGTTCTGGGGAAGGGGTGTTATTTGGCCGATGCAATCCTATCCCATGCAGTGACGAGCTAGTACGCTGATGGCACCGTTATCTACGAATAAAACCTCCTCCTGTTATACAAATGTTCAGCCATTCGAGAAGGAAGAGGCTTTTATACTGAGGACTTGTTACTGAGCTGCTGAGCTAGAGCTGTCGTGGAAATCAGACCAGCTCAACCATGGCACTGCAGAACTCTCGGTGTGGTGTTGGTGGTGAGCCTAATCCACCGGAGCTTGCCAGCGAATCAGAGAGAAAAACTGGGAGTATTATCCATTAGCAACTACTTTTATGTTAAAATATAAAACCAAAGTATATAAAGTTAAAAAACCCTGGAATGTTCAAAACCAGACAGAAACAATTACAGGCTATGCCTCAGCAGGTTTGCACCACAAAGCCTAAGCAAGTCTCAAGGAGGTTACAAAGAACAACAGGATTATAGCACTCATTAATAGAGAATAAGAGCAGATTTTTGAAGTGAAATAGTTTGCAGGTTTTTTGGCTTATAGCAAAAGATGATATATCTAAAGGGGTGCCAGAAGGAAACTACCAGAATGATTTCTAAGCTTAGAAAAACCGGCTTTGTTGTGAAAGCCTCCCAGATTTCATCCAAGGGAAGGCAAAGAGCTCAGGGGAGGAGGAAGGCTCTTCAGTTCTGCAGACAAGAACAAGGCAATGCAATGGCTACGAGCTAGATAATTTCAGGATGAAAATACAGATGCAAGCTTGATAGCAAAGATAATTTTCTCTTGGTAAATTATTCTGATAGATGCATACAAGAGAAGAAATTTCATGTCAAAACTTAAAGTGTATTCTCTATGAGCTCACTTACTCAGAGAGACATTACGGCTTTCAGGAGGGAACGAGCGAGGCGGCCAAAGCCGGGCCGAGATGCCGGCTGGACCGCGGCAGCCTGCGGCTCCACGGGCTGGCGCTTGCCGGGCAGGCAGATCAGAGGGGGTCGGTGCGCGAGGGGCCCTTCAGCCTCCGCAGAACAGGCTCCGATGGGCACGTCATCAGCTCCCATCCCTGGAATGATAACAGTAATTTGAGAAATAGCTCAGACCGAGTACTTTCAGACTGCTGCGTACGTGCAGTTCAGAGCCCTACGAGGTTGGGAAGGCTTTGGAGTTCCTTGGTTTGCTCTTTTCTGAATGATCTTTAGACTTTTCTAGACATTTCTAAAAAAAGCACTCAGAAACAATAGGTTGGGTTTTTTTTTTTCCCCCATTTCTAATTGAAATACTTATTTTCAGTTTACTCTCATCAATAAATACAGGGATTTTTTTTTTTTCTTTCCCATTTCACCTCCCCAGAAGCATTTTGAGAAGGAGGGACATCAGGACAAGGCGGTGGGCAGGCTCACAGGCTGGCGTGGTCACTCGGGGGTGAAAGGCAGCACCGGCTCCTCACAGAGTCTGGTAGAGCCAAAACTAAAGACAAATGACAGGTTCTATTTCTTACCCCAGGAAAGATGAAGCGTTTCTGCTCCCATGAGGTATTTTGGACGGGACCTGTTTCTAACTGAAGAACCCAGCGAGAACAAGGCACTTGCATTACTCCAAATRAAACAGACCACATGGTATAACTTTAAGGTGAAATTACTTTCTAGAGTGAACTTTGTATGAATGCTTCAAATATTTACCACCTGGTTTATTTTAGACATTATTGTCAATAACGTTAAGTCTTCTGACGAGAAGACCTTGCTTTCTGCAGAAGACAATGTAACATATAAAGACTTTTTAAAATTAGCCATTTGCAGCAGTAAAAACATCATATTTTTTATTTCACTTTTCATCATGCTATTAAAGAGATCGCTATTGTTTCTGTAAAACAACTGCCCACACAGCACCTGCTAATGTCATAGCTAGAACAGTGCATTAATTTATTATTCCAGGGTATTTTGAAAGTATAGACTGTACAAGCATTTATTAGAATTTCTATTACTTGCTAAAAGTATGCCCTAAAAAAAAAAAAAAAATCTAAACCAAGATGTAGTCAACTCACCCTTTTGAATAATTTCCTAGGAACTTAAACCAAAGAAATGTATATTTATATGGCATCTGCTCACAGAGGAAGAACGAACGAGGTACTAGTCAAGTATTTTCCAAGGAGATACGATTGCTGTGTGGAATCACGGCTGCTGCCCCGCTGGGACCCCGCAGAGGATGGAGCCCCTCTGGTCCCCAACCCTCGTGGATCTTCCCCTCCAGCCTCCCTTTGCAGAGAGGAGGGATGCTCCAAGGCTGACCCAACAGCCAGGTTGGTTTAACTCAGTTTCCCAAGGAAAATAAGTGTTTGGGATGTGCTCCCCCCGTGGTAGAAGTGAAGTCTATATGGAAATGAACTGCAGCACTTGCTGGGAATTGAGCAGGAAATCTGTAACTGATAGTGCTCCAAACAACACAAGGTATAATGAACAGTGGAGGATTTAACCAAAGAAACATTGAACTATTGTCTTCAGAGAGGGGAAAACACTGACAGCAGGGAGATAAATCTGTCAGTGACTGATACTCTTTTAAATTTGTATTTGTTTTCCATTAAACTTTGGTATTTGAGGTGGCCACTGTCGGTTGAAAAGTCATTTAAATACTTCCATTCTTTCATGTGTACTGAAATGTTGATGAAATGTATATAACCCACTGTAATTTCTCTTCCCCTTCCCCCCCGCCCATTAGGGTAAAACATTCCCTTAATTCATAGATTTGAGATCTTCATAACTGATCATTCCCTATTCCTCATTATATCTTCCCCCTGCCTTTAAATTTCAGAACATTTAYTAAATGAAACACTTAAGAAATGACTGCAGAAAACCCCCGAATCTGTTTCTATAGAGACAGGTCTGTCTTGATTCAGTAAAAGGTTTGTAAAAAGAGGAAAAAAGGACAAAGCATCAGGACAACGGGCAGCATTAAATATGCTGGGTAATTGTAATCCACTGAGATTTTGGGCTTACTGATGAGTCTAATTAGTGACTAACTGTTTGTAAAGAGATTGTATAACCTAATAATGGCTTTGCCATTGGACTCCCCCTTCTCCGGGCGGAGCGGGGTGCTGTGTCCCACGTACACCCTCCTGCTGCTCCCCTTGTCCCGCGAGGCGATCGAGGACCGGCTTCACCAGTACTGCAGCCAAGGCATGGAGTAGGTTAAATTTAACTGGAGAGTAGCGCTGACTGTGACCGCTAATGGAAATGCACTTACCCAAAAAGTCAAAATACCCAAACCACCCAAAAACCCTTTACATCTGGCATTAAAGATTAAAAAACACCCAAAGACAAGCTCCACCTTTGGCACCCAAGCCACACTAGCATGAATAATTTGAGCCAAAAGCTGGGGTATATATGAACACACTTTGAACTTTGCCAGCTGTATGAAAGCTCCCTACTCCAGGAGGCACTTAAATTGCGCTATTTGGGAAAGATTTATTTGCCCTGTTTTTTTCAGATCACGGGCTAAGGCTCATTGGATATTTGCAGGTAATTCACATTCCATTTCAAGACCATAAAGTATCCACCGTAGGGAAAACCGGTTATAGTTACACACCGTGCATATTCTTCAGCCCTTTGAGAAAGGGGAGCAGTGATTTATCAAAGCATCGCTCCACATCTATAATTTCTTGTTGCGGATGTGCTGTATTTTATACACAGTACTTCAGTAATACTGATTAAAGTATATTTCAAAAGCTACAGAAAGTAGGGAAGGATTTTTTTCTGTTGCAAAGTTTTTAGAAGGAAGACTTGTTGTATACATATTTTGTATCATTATTGTGAAAAAAGTGATGAAGAGGCACGATGCACTTGGAACAGCAGTTGGTGCCGTTGTGGCAGCGTTACACCCCCAAAACCTCATTAAATACTCTTTCTGTAATAGGCAATAAAATGATACCGTTTTGTGCTTACTGCCCATCATGGATACTGCACTTACTAATCAGTTCAGTCTAATCATCAGGACCTTTTATGCTATTTAATAAGCATTTCTACTTTTCCATTTTGAATGAGGACCACCAGCTCCAAGTCCAGCGCTGTCACCTGCACTCTACAGACATTTTCAAGCTATTTTGAATCAGTCTTGAAAACAAAAGCAAAAGCGCACAGCAGAGGGGAACACACAGGGATATTGCAAGCATTTTGGCCTTGCTTTGTTTAAGTGAGCTTAGGGCATTTTTGAAGGCTAACATGGGCAGTGATGGCCAGAGGGGTTGAGGTCTCCAGCTGGAGGGACTGGGGCTTTCTGGCACCGGAGGAACGGGTGGATCGCGGCAAGGTGCAATGGGGACCTCAAACACACGASTAACCATCGGCCCATGATGGGACTGCAAGTTTTTACATCTCACTCCCCTCCAAAAATTGCACAATTCTCTCACGAGGCAATGGGCAGAACCTGGGCATCTGTGTAAGACGGCATGTAAGAGAAAAGGTTTGGAGCTCCAAGGTTACCACCATCCCTTGCACCGACTGCAACTCGCTGCCTTTTTAAATGGGAAAATGAACAGAACAGAATTCCGCCATCGGTGCACGGCGCAGAGGCACGCCAGGTCCCCGCAATCGTGCCCGTTGCCATAGAAACAMCCTTGCTTAAAAAGGACAGTGTTTAACGTTCCATTAATGTGAAGTACTGCAGTGAATTGTGCTCATTTATAAAGGGGCATATTTTGCATGTGATGTAATTCCTGTATTTGTGCACTTCATCAGATTCCAGATTATCGTTTGGAAAGCTATTCATCATAGTACCTAGCCCAAATGCCAGCTAGGGAGCCTGCCTGCAACGACATTCCTATGGCAGGGATTTCTGCTCCCTATGGCCCATCGTTGCACCAGACCCGAGTGCTATGGATTAAAACAAGGCAAGGCTGGGACACTGGTATAAAAATAAATGGTCAAGTTTGCATAGTCACAATATTTATCAAAAGCAAAGTGCTCCTCAGCCTTCTGCAGCCATGCAGCAGCTCCCAGGTCATCGCAATGGGCAGCCCTTGGGGCAGCCAGAGGGTCTGGGGACCACCACCACCACCGCCGCCGCCTTTGGGGCAACAGGTGGGAAGAGGCCACGTGCGTGAAAACACACAGCACTGGGGCAGGAGAAAGAAAAAAACAACTCCAAAAATACTGGAATTGTCAGCAATAATACCTCTTATTCAAGATACAGGCCAGGCATTGAAGTCACTCAGGCTTGCTAGTAAAGTAAAACGTAAAAGATCCATGTATAATTCTGTATGCCAGAGGTCTCGCACAGAGAGCTCAGTATATCTCCTTGGACTCCTTCAATGTTCACGGTTTGCATTTTCTGCTGGGCCATGGATGTAACAATGCAACATTCGGATCTTTTTTTGTCAACAGTTAAAATTTGCTTAATGAATAATCATAAGCCTGGGAAATAAAGAGGAAAAATTATTATTAGTCTATTACCACCAGTGAAAATAAGAGTTAAAGTAGTAGTCAATACTGCTCTCAATTACAACCTCAACTGACATGCATGTTTTTCCCAGAAATGTGATTACCTTCTTTCTTTTTAATTATGACTGCCATGTAACATCAGCAGGGCCTTCCCAAGAGGAAGGTCCCAAGTGTGAAAGGAATACCTGGGACGTGTATAAACCATGAAGTGAGCTCCCTGCATCTGTCCTGCAAGGACATCTCACTACTTGCCCGTTTCTTCCCTCCCGTGCCATCCCCCACCATTGCAGAGCCCTCCCCAAGGGCTCCTCCAGGTCTCCAGCATCAGTTCAAGTGGCACCGACCACACCGCGTCGTCCCAGGGAGCTTATCCACGCTCTATTTACAGGTTAGTTATGTGCTTTTGCTGAAAGCTGTTCCAACCCCGGAGCATATTTCCAACCCAAGTTTGGCCTTTGAGAAAGTAAATGAAAAACTAGAACCAAGTCAAATGCCACAGCTTTTGTTCCCCTCTGTACATAAAGCCAGCTAAAGGTTTACTTTCCACTGGCCCTCCCCAAATATTCACCCGCTTGCTTTCCTACCGCTGTCCCGAGAGCTTCACCAGGAGCTCGAATACTGAGGCTGAGCAACCTCAGTTTGCCTGCTTTTTATTTATTTTAAACCATTTATAAAATCTGGCTTTCAAACAAATCTGCTGGGGCAATGAGTTTTGCAACTCCATTATAGAGGATGAAAGAACCCATTCTTCCTCCGCATCTTCCCTTGGGCTTCATATGAATTTTATGTCTCCTATTTCTCATATTATTGCCTTCTCTGTGACACTGGCCATTTTATATATCCTGCTCATTCATTTCAGGTGCCTTTTCTGTCATTTTCTCAACTGAAGAAGCATAGTCTACTTACTTTTCCCTGTAGAAATCACTCCATAGTCTAACAAATTAGAGAAAAATGGCAGCAATTATCACTCCTATAGTCTTTTAGACCCTGGATAAGGGGAAGGGGTGTCAGAATAACACTTAAAATACAGATACACCACCAATTTACCTATTAGGAAGAGAAAGAACAAAGAAATACTCTACTGCTCTTTTGACTTGCTGTTCTGCCCAACTCCAGCACAGAGCTCCTGGGGGCTGCGGGGGACCCCCGCGTTCAGCCTGTGCCAAACCAGTACAGCTCCCAAGGGTACTGGAAATATCACCCTCTTTCCTACTGGTCTGGAGCCTGTGAGCAGCCACAGCAAGTGCAGAATACCCCAAGGTCTGAATGCAGCCACCAAACCCTCACATCTCCCCACCGAGATTTTTATTAATATACTTCTGCATATTGTCTGTGGAAAGAGGAAAAAAAAAAGGGAAAAATGTGAATAACGGTGAAATTGTGTTTACTCTCTACGTGGAAGCRTAACACAGCTTTGGGATCTGTCGCTATGCTTTTCCTACAGCCTGAACACAGTTGGCTTTGCCCACCAGTTTGACTCGCTGTGCTGGGACATCACCTCGGTGGGGACCGGGCACAGCCCGGCGGCTCGGCTCAGGGTGGGCAGGGGGGCACCAGCCCCCTCACGCCCTCGCCTCCCAGTGCAGACAGCCCGGCACGCCATTTCCAATGGGACAGGCAGAACCATGGTTCGTTTGTTTTTTGTTTTTTTTTGTTTGTTTGTTTGTTTGGGTTTTTTTGTTTTGTTTTTTTGTTTTTTTGTTTTTTTTTTTCCCCTGAAACTTATTTATCTTAAGAAATAAAAGGGCTGCAGTGACACTCTGTCGCTTCCCCACTGCCCATTCCCTTCCATTCGGTGAAGGGAGACGCGATGACCTCGTTATGCAGATGCGTTTCCAGATGCTTCTCCCTCTGCCTGCGATGCTCGGGGCATTGCATTGCAAGGTCCGAGGGAGGCATGGGCACAGACGAGATGGCTACACGCTTTGCCTCGAAAAATAAATCAACATAGGTGGAAAGCAAGCTTTGCTAGGAGTTACCTGCTAACATCAAACTGCACCTGCCACAGTGCCGTGTTTTATAGATGAATTTCTGAGGACCTCAGGATTGGGAGCAATTTCTTAATTAATTTTATTATTTACATAATTATTGTAATTATTATATTCTCAAAACTAAAATATGTAATCCTTACTTTTTAATTATCGTATTTGTTTTCCTGTAGAAGTACTGCTCCTGATCTACATGCTAAATTACACCAATTTGAAGAAGTCTGAGCTGCTACTTTATTTTCCTGGGGGCTTTGTTTTGCAGAAGGGTATTTCTGCATCAAATTCAGGATCAGCAGCGGGTGGTCAAAATCCCTCCTGTGAGAATATAAACACTTCATAATCCTAAAGAAGCAAATGCTCAGAAGGTGAAAACAGGTGAAATATGAATACAGCAGTCACTAAACAATAATTTACAGGGTGGATGTATAGTCCCTGGAAGTTTGCATGGCCTGTGGGAGAGGGCTCAGATGCATTGAGGAGTACTTGAGAATAACCTTCAAACTCTGAAAAACAGCTCCAAGTCTCATTGCAAGCAGCCATATGACCGCTTCGGCTTTACATATTTTGTTAGCAAAATACTACAGTTAAATCCTACCTCCTTTTTATATGCAGAGATTCACTATCTGTACGTTCCCAATCTCATTCAACACAATCATTTGGTTAAACTTTTGCAATAAGAAAATAAAGTTGCTGATGAGATGTTCTCTGAAAAAAAAAGCCTTATTCTTACACTCAAAAGCAAATAACTCACTCAAATCTATGGGATAATTCTCAAACACTAAGTACAATCCCACGGCAAAGAAAAGAACAGAAATCCAAACCTGGGCCAGATTTTCCCCAGGGCCAGCCTCAGCTTTCCAGCCGGTCCCGTGAGCACACGTGGCTGCGCCACGACAAGCTCACGGGTGCAGTTTTGGTGCCGGGTTGGTCCCATGGGGCTTTCTGCAGCTGGAGTCGGATGCAAATCCTGAAGAGCAGGGACCAAATAATGCCAATGCACCCAAACCAGTTCAGGAACACAACATTAAATGAGCTCAAGAACCTCAAAACACAATAGTCATTCAAAATTATGCTGGAATAGCTTCCAGCAACACCTGTCTGAACACAGCAGTGCTATCAGACAGGAATACTGCATTCTCGCTGTATGTTCCGTATTACTCCCCCACTTGCAAACGTGTCTTTAAAGCACGCGGGTGGCTCTGCTTTCACCCCCTATTGCTGGTCACCACCTGCCCGGCCACAAGCAGGTCTGRCAGCATCTGCTGCCGGGTCCGTGGCTGCGCGGGGGCTCTATCTGACRCACAACATTTAATTAACAATCTTTTGTTAGCAAAGTCGCACACCGCGAAGCAGGTGGGGGGAAAAAGAAAAAAAGAAAAGGGACATTCACCCGTAGGGGTCTGGCTGCCAGGAGTCTGCTTACGYAGATATTTCCTGGCTCAGAGGCAGAAAGCGTTTGCACTCAGCAGTCCCCAGGCTCCCTGTGCATCACAAAGGTAAATGCCCACCAAGAGCAAAGTGGGAGTGCTATAGCATTGCACGTTGTACTGGGTTGGGCTCCACTCACACCCATCTTCGTTATTTGCAGTATTCTTTTAATATATAAAATAGTAGCATAATGCAAATAATTCAGTAAACTTTTAAGAGTCAGACAATAAATTTAAGAGGGGAACACACACAAGCTTAAGTAGTTGCTCCAGTCAGTTCAAAGACCAAGGGAAGACTTTTAGTAGATGATCTTCTTCCCTGCAGGAAGGATTCAGGTGTTTGTATTTTCTGGGAAAAAAAATCCTTACATTTGGAAATTCTTAATAACACATTTCTATAAAGGTTACATCAGTGTTGGCAACTGAAAATAGAAAAACATCAAAAAGCTATTCTTACAGTGCAGAGATGAGTCACTTCTCCTTCGGAGAGCGACCGCCCAGCAGTATTCTCGGACTGGGGAAGAGATATTTTGGTCATTGCAATTGCTTCCCCGGTGCAATTAGAGACATCCGAAAGGGGCCAACTCTCCCAAACAAGTCCCCTAATCACCAGGCTTTGTCAGGCAAAATGTCAAGTTCGGCATTAGGACTATTGTTGGGAGACGGGAATAGCTCTTCCCATCACGGGAGGAACATCCGAGGCGAAACCTTCGCGTTAACCGGCAGCTCAGCGGGCGCGAAGGCTGCAGCCCCCCGCCAAGGCAGCCGCCCTTCTGCGGCAATGGACCCGCTGGGCATCCCCAGTTCCTGAATTATTTCTTGCCTTCAAATTCATCCGGCTTGGAAATGGTTGTTTCTCAACACTAAGTAACATCACATCAGGTTGCACTTTATTCCAGCTGAAATCCATGGGGGAGAAATGACAAATGCACAGACACCCCGCCTAGACCAGCTTTGGGCAGACGGCACTCGGTAACAGAGAAGAGAAAATAATTCACATTTATGAAGAAACTTAGAAACACTGTCAGTATTGGGGACGTGCAGAGATTAAGGGGGGCAGAATTCATGAGCTGCCCATGGGTTAAAGCCTTCTGAGCATTGCTGTAGGTGGAATTTTGGTTTAATCAACATTTTTGCATTTGAAAGGCAGAAAAGCAAGACACTGAATATGTTTGTATTTCCTTCAAACCATCTGAAGCCTTGAACTCTGATGGARAATGGTAGCATTGTCTTCTTCTGTGGGAAACATTTTTTTTTCCCCAACCTACAATGCTAGGTGCAATTCCACATTATACACTATATTATTCTAATATGACCAAGTATTACCTTATTCAAAATGCAACAGAACGGCAAGCACTGCTGAAGCTCTGCTGCTCCAAAGCGCAGGAGTTATTCTGCTAAGGGAAAACTGCTGTGGAATTTGCAAGCTGGTAACCTCCTGTGGCTATTTCTCAGTTAAAAATATTGGTCCAAATAAATTTTATTTATTTATTGCTGGTTGGGTTTTTTTTGTTGTTTTTAGGGAAAAAAAAAAAAACCAAACAACCTTTTTCTTTAATCCTGTAGACAGATGAAAAAGTTTGTCTCYGCTACCCCTTGATGGAGAGCTCCAGAGGTTGTCACTGTATGGACTTGGCTGCCAACACCCTGAGGAAACACTGTAGTTAGCAAAAAGTTATAAAAATCACCCTTAAATCTTAGCTCAAGAATTTGCCAAACGAGTACCACAGTGGTACAGAGGGAATACAAGGTGCAATAGATTTTATGAAAAACATCCTGAGAGCAGCAATAATGCCTTTAACGACTCCTACTCTAAAACCAAAGATTAACTGAGATTTTTGAAGTAGCTTTTCTTGGGTTGTATTTTGCTATAAAAAAAAGTTTCCTGAAGAGGGAGGAGAGCAGGGAAAAAGCAGAGTTACAGAAACCTCCGTTCTTGTTTGTGAAGACTGAGACGCCGCTTTGCGGAAGCCTGTACCCAAACCTAGGGCTGCGTACGTGTGTAAGTTTGCTCACGTACGTGCATATGCAGATAGCAGTCCACAAAAAGGCTCTCGTGGAAGATTAAACTTTTATAAAAGTGTACTGAAAACGCCCTAGAAACAGACTTAACATTTATTCCAAAAATGTCAACCTGCTGAAGTTTATTGTGACTTCAACTTTTTACCTGTGTTCATGCATCCCCAGAGCTAGACAACAATTCCTCATAAAGGGGAGAAAACGAGGCTGTGTTACCACAGGCACACAGGAGAGGTCGAGCGTGGTCCCTACGAGCCTTTTCCAGCTCCCCTCTGCTGAACCCTGGCAGCACCCCCGGGGACGGGGGACCGGAGGGCGGCCGAACCCCCGAGCCCCAGGCAGCCGGCGCGGTGCGGGAGCCTGGCTCTGGCTTGCCATGCTCGCCGCTTGCTTTACGAGCGTTAAATTAACTCCAAAACGAGCGGCTTTGGGCAGCAGAGACTCCATCCACAGCGCATGGGCTGTGACCTGGCTGTGCACCAGAGCAATTAAACAATCAATTTATGATTTTTATTAATTTGGGGAGAGAGAAGTAAGGAAATAATCTCTCTCATTATACATTTTATAACAGTTTTCCCAGTACACACCTAACATAAACTAACCAGAGATTATTTGAGGCCAAGTTAAAGCCATAATAAGATCTTTGGAAATATGAAGACTAGACAGTATTATTCAAAGTCTTCACAATGTTTCTCCAGTGGGAACACAGATTGTTTGTGGAAATAATAGTATAATTAACAAAGACAATAACGCATGCTACTAGGAGGTTGAACCTGCCTTTAAATAGTTTAGAACAGTCTATTTTGGAGATCTATTGTTCAGGTTTTTTAGAAAATGTAAAGTTTCTTCTTTCCAGTTGGGAGAACACTTTCCAGCTCTGGATCCTACTGTCCATAGCATCACCTCTTAAGATTTTGAATTCTTGTACAAAGGAAAGCTGAGCACGGACCAGGGGCCTTCCACTCACATGTACGCTCCCGGCTACCCTCACGCCGTGAGAGCACTTGCCAGCATTTGTGCTAATGAAGGGAGAGATGTCATCATCCCTGCAGTCGGCACTACTCAAATTTTTGCTTTCCAGGCTGTTTCACTGCAATTAACCCCAACACTTGCTTTAATCCCTTCTGGCACTAACGTGCTATTCTGTTTGCTCCGGCACTCCTCTGGTGTCTCCACCCTCCTCCCCTGCCCCGTATGCAGGTATGAAGCACATACACATCCCATGCAAAGCACATACAGAGCTGTCATCAACCACCTCCACAATTTGTATGCAGCGAGAAGCAAAGTACCCCAGGTCCTGGATTTCAGCTGTTTCAGGCTCAACCCTGGGTCCATTTTATCAAAAACTAGCCCATCACCAGTTTACTGAAGCAAGTGCTTTGTGTCTAGCCCATGCAAAGTTATTGTGAAGCTACAGCATTTTTCCAGATGTCCATGTCCCATGTGTCATGTTGGTGCACCGTGCACCGTGTCTGTCTCACCACAGACATCCTCCAATTTGGCACTTCTTTGATTCTTGGTCTCAAAACTTGCTACTGCTGGTGGTTTGTTTGCTCAGTCGCTTCCCTGCCCCACCTCCTCCCTGCTCAGAAAGATCCAAAGTTTGTTCTATATTTCAGTAGTACATTCATGTAGTTCAAAGCTTTCCCCTAACATTTGGAGGCTTTAGGCATCTAAGCACGATTCAGTAGTATCTAAGTGTCAGAGCTCTTACGATGAGCAACTTCTGCAGATAAGGTTTGTAAGGAAAGAGCTATTACCACAGTTTATATTAAATAATGACTATATGTATATGTTTTTAAGAATTTATGTCTAGGAGAAGATGGCTGCTTAGGACAGAATAAACAGAGGAAGAAGGAGGGTTGGGACCATCAGGAATAACATAAATAAAAGGCAGGACTGAGGTCGATCAGACAAGCTTAACCACAAGCGCCAGCAGCCATGGAGAAGCCCAATTCATTGAGCCACTGAGCTTTGGTTCAGGGTTAAGCAAGGACAGGGACAAATGAGTTGCAATCCAGACTTGAAGTCAATAACTGCACATGCTGATTTACACCAAAGAAGATTTCTACTGTTTCATGCAAGAAAGATAATTATCTGCTTGACCACAAAATTACATGCTATTAGGAACAATTTTATTCATTTAATAATTAGAAGATTAACCAAAGCTCTCTATATAGCGGTAGTAAGAGCTCATCTTGCACATTCTGTGGGATATAGTTCATTAGTTGCAACTAGCTGGTCTTAATCTAAAGGATAATAGCCCTTTACATCCAGCAAAAATTACAATTTCCTTTATAAGGTCTATTAGCTTCAGCCAATAACTACTAGCCTATTACCTTCATTTTGTAGATGCCAAACTGACTATAAACAGAGTAAATAATAGCAGGCTACATCAAGTTTCTCAGTGTTTTAACCAAGTCTTTCTGAAGACACATGCCAAGTTGTTTTGAGCTTCCCATGCTCGCTGCTTTTGTACCCAACTCTTTACGCTCAGTGCAAAATAAAAGCGGTGCAGAGCTCAGATGCCGCCTTTGACCACGCACGGAAAATATAGCATCAAGATGGGGGCAGAAGGGGAGGAAACGGGAAATTGAAAACATTGCCTTAGTGGGTGCTGATGTGCACTATATTTGCTTCAGTTGCAGTAAATCTCACTTACATCAGTTTTTTTAGCAGAGTGGAGTAGTCCAGGGCTCCAAGGTTCCCTGCTGCTGTTACACACCCGCAGCTCTGGAGCTGGAAGAAGCCCCAGTGCTGCACACTGATTGTGGCTGAAATCCAGGGACGCGCATAGAAGATGACATTGTGCATCCTCCCATTTCACCTTCCAGATAAGGATCTGTGTCTGCAGAAGCAGAGAAATCTACCACAGGGGAAGAGACACTGGTGACAGTGTTCAGGAAATCATTCTCAAAAGTACAAAACTATTCAACTGGAAATGAAACCGAATCCAAATTAAAGAAAGTTAACAAAGAAAAACACCTTGCAGCTTAGCACAGATCGCAGAAAGGTTTTTCATCAAGTTGTAAATAAAGAAATAAAACACCTTGCATTAGTGCAACTTTTCCAAGAGTCAAACTATACTATCTCTTGAACAATTATTTCAGGTTTGTTGATGATTTTTTTTTTTTTTTAAATTAAAGGGGGTGCAGGCAAGAAGTTTCCAAAGACATGAAGATGGAGGGATCAATGTCTACATGTACATTTGTAGACTGTATTTAAGAAGTCTGCTCCAATGTCCAGCTGCATTTCTTCAGCAGTCTGTCCCCGCCGTGATGGTTTCATGGTCTGAGAGCAGCYGTAGTGCCTCGCCATGTCCTCTGCTGCCAGAGGGGAGGGCAGGGGAAGACGGGGCCAGACTCCTCATGAGGTGCATGGTGAGGGGACGAGGGGAAGCAGGAAACCTGGGCATGGGAGACTGATTAGATATTGGGGGAAAAAACCTCTTGCCAAGGGGGTGGCCAAAAGCCAGGACAGAGGGTGCAATGTCTCCATCCTTGGAGAAGGCACTGAGCAGCCTGGTCCTGCTAGCCTGGCCTCGAGAGAGAGGTCAGATCAACCATCCCAGGGGTCCTGCCCAAAATGGGTGATTCTAAGCAGTTTTGTTTGGTTGTTTTTGTTTTGTTTTTATTCAAACAGTTAATGAGCTGATTTTTACTAGCAAAATCAGCCACCTGCACAGGACTAAAATAAGCTCCAGAGATCCGCAGCTCTTGCTCAGACCCGTGCATGTCAAAACATCATAAAACAACATTTTTCACATGAATACATACATAATAAACCAGAAAATCCATTAGTATAAAAGGCATTTCATCCTTGTTTAAGTGACTAGACATCAATCCATGTATCATCCTGTGTATTGAAAAGGGAGACTTATGGGCACGGCTAATTTCAGGTTTAGGTTACAGAGGCAATGCCCTTGAAATCAGTCCCAGAGCTCATTGGGAATCCTCAGTCCCAACGTGCTCTCGCTGGCAGTGGAGCTCACTGCAAAAGGGTTTCACTGCAATTAACCCCAACACTTGCTTTAATCCCTTCTGGTACTAACAAGCTATCCTGTTTGCTCCAGCACTGCTCCCATTTGTACAGGAGATGTTCACCAGGAATTGTCATCCTCCGAATCAAAGGGCTGTTCTAACAAACAGACTCTAATTACTCAGCTGAAGAACAACATGCTAATGAACACGGGCCCTTCCTGCATTTTCCAGGCTAATCTGATTGCTAATGTTCTGCAGCAACAGTTGTGTGCATGTGCTGCGTGCCTTCGTTAACAGTTTGCAATATGCCGTAGTTCAGTACAAAATCCAGGAGCCAAGCTGGTGCTCCGAGTATTTGTAAGCAACATTCATTGTCCAGAGTTAATCACTGGGGAAGACAATGGGAAAATTCTCATTACAGAAGCTGCTGACAGGGGATTTGAACGTGAAGAGCATATCCTTATTCCTCTTGTCTCCTTACAACATTGACACCTGGAGAACATGGCAAGGGAGAGGCAAAGCRGCTCCTCTCTTGGTCACCACCAGAGCAGCCCGCTCTCCTGGGGCACGAAGCAGCAGCTCGGGCAAGTGAGAGAGGCTCCAAGGCAAGACCCCAGGATCCTCACACCAAACGGTTACTAGAAGCACAGAAAAATAACTTCACCATGAAAACACGCAAACCAGCTTATATTTATTTCCATAACTGGTGTGAAGAGCTCTGAGCCTGAAAAGAGGGAGAATATATGTAGGTTCGCATTTAAAAATAGACATTTTAAAGTAGTTTGCAGACCATTTTAAGACCCAAAAGATGTCCAAGTATAGTTTACCCAGTGTTGCTAACAAACCTCAACACTGGCTAAATTAATGATCTGCCTATTTTGCTACTCTGAGTAGCCTAGACCACAGAAATAAGTTAAATTGATAAGTATGAAAGGATGTGGATCACTTAACAGTGGGATAGTTAAATTATTTTAACTGTTAGTTAACTATTTTAAATACTTAATGATTTCAATTGTTTTCAAAACAGTTGTGTTAACCAAACCCACAAACCCAGAAGACTCCTATAATAGCTAGACCTCTGGTCTACATGCATGGCTCTCTTTTTTTAAGTCCTGTTAGCATGTATGTCCAAATAGTGGGGAAAGTGGAATAAGCCGGCCATGAATGATGGGGAATACACTTGAAGTCATTCATTTTAGAAGTGGAGGTTTATCCAAAACTAAAGTCTCTGTTCTTGTAAGTGCATCTTAAGATCAAGGGACCAAAGATCAAATACTGCTACAGAAATAGAAAAATCACTCCATAATTCCCATTTTAGTATTCAGAAAAATCCTTATATGCATATATTGATATTTCATAAGTAGCCTGCCTTTACAGTAAAGGGTTAAAGTACTTCTGGGCTAACGTAATTACAGTCCAAGTAGATTCTGGACTCTTCTAGAAATAATAAATGATGAAGCACACAGGACAGAAAGCTTATGATTTTCCATAGAGATGGAGGAGGAGGGTTCTTCTATTTGTTTTTAAAGCCTGTAAACTGTCCAAAGCACTTTTATTCAGACTCCCAGGGTATATTCAACTGTATTTGCATTGCCTAGGAATTAAGCCTACAATCAATCCCCTTCTCCCCCCTTTCTCACCCCTCCCAATTAAGTTACACTGACTGCATTCATTTTAGATTAAATCAAGGTGACCAAGACAGCAAGCTCCACCAAAGCAGGAAAAACACTTGTATAAAATAATCAGAGGTCCTCAAGAGATCTTGAATATTGCCTCCCAAGATACTTACAGACTAAGATATTCTAGGCAGCTAATGAGTCTGTACAAGGGACTTCAAATCAAAACAATTGCAGAAAGAGAGATGACAACATCCAGGTCTGCATGCAAATATAGCTTTATCTGCAATGCAGATAGATAGCTATTTAGCATCAGATGGAGATTGAAATGTACTTCAACAGATTGAATCTCCTCTAGCCTAAACAGTGTTTTCAKTTTTTACATGAAGCTGGTAATTATGTTTTCCACTTATACCTGGAAATTTCGGCAAATATTCTAGACAAGCTATTTTTGATTGGAATGATTCCATATGCTACAAAATAATGAGATTTTTCCATTTTTTTTAGGAGCTGTATGCGTGAAAATTAAGCAATTCTTCAACACAGGTCAGGGAAGTTATATGAACAGACACATTTATCTAGTACCAGAGGTGGGAACTGCTCAAGGTTTTGGAAACATACCCTTCACATGCACACTCCTCATCCAGACAACAGGAGAAAAGCCAGCCAAGCTGCCATAGGGTTTCTACGGACACATCTACATGAATGTTTTAACTCCCGTCAGACGAAACTAAACCAGTAGCAGATCCTGCAGCCAAGGGACCCATGGGATGGGAAGGCCACCAGGATAACCTGCTCTCCAGCAGCTGCTCTACCCCATAGGTCTCCATCTACAGCTCCCAAAACTGCAGCACACCCTCAACCGAGGCACCCCCAAACCTGCCGCCCCGCTGCGAACAGCCAGGCTTGGGGTTCAAAGCTGAATTTCTGCCATCTGGAGCAGTTACACAGCTCTTACAGATTTCCTTAATGTCACGAAGCCTTTTTAAGACAGCAGMGCCTCTTGTAATCCTGCTCAAATATCTCGGTGGTAATCCAGTTGTTTGTAAAAAGACAGGGGACCCGGCACACCACAGGCAGGCCCTCGAGCTGCAGAAGCAGAGCGGCCCCCACAGCCGTGCTGCTCCTGCTTTTAAGCCTGCTTGGCTTAAAATTAAGAGTTCCTAGGGACAGCAAAGTGTTGAACATGGTTTGGAAGAAAAGGAGGCTAAGTACATTCAAGCTCTTGCAAGACTGGTATAACTTGAGGTATACAGGTATTTCATACCCAGATACCTACTTGAACACATTAAGAAAAAACACTTGTGATCTTTCATTTTATTTTTAAATAAAAAAACAAAGAAAAAAAAACCCCAAAAACCTACGCCCTCACAAAGCTGAGAAGTTCAATTTTATGTTTCCTGACACAAGCAGATTAATTATGTTGGCAGCACCTTCCACTCTCTCAGGCTTTCCTCCCACCATCGCTTTGCTCAGACTCGTAGCAAATACTGACCTAAAGGCAGTGCAACGCTCCAGGACATGCCACAGGCAGGACCAGGCTGGACACCCATTTCCAGCCCTGCCTCCTATCCAGAGGACTAGAGCTAAGGGATGTCACCATAACTCAAGAAGTTATTTGCTCTCATTTTGCACCTCCACGAGCATTCTCAGAAACAGCCATCCACATTGCTCAGACCTCATCTCCCGGCTTGTCTCCTCATCCAACCTGCCAACTCCTCTGTAACGGCAGAGCATCATTAGCTGAGCTAACTCAGTTTGCAGCAGAGCTCCAATTATGGTCACAACAATACAAATCACTACAAAAAAAATACATTTAACGGGGTTGTGAAGTAGGTCTGCAAACTCAGCGCTAAAGCTTTGACAAGCTACATGTAAAGCTGCACTGCAAGTCTCTCTTAGCTGTAACACAACTTCTGATGTGGGGTTCAGTTTCCTGACCACTTCCAAGTACCAGTGAGGCACGCAGCGTCTTTTCTAGTAACAGAAAGCCATTAAAAAGATTTCATCTCAAACATTAGACAAGCTAGAAAATCCACAAAAGCAGAGCTTTAGATCCAGAAGGGAATTGCATGCGCATGGCATTCTGTCACTGTGGGGGTCACCTCCTTGCATGGATCTAAGCTTGCAGCACCTTTGTTATCACCCAGGCAAACACAGACCTTTGAGGAGCACAAACCCCTCACCCAGGCGCACTTCTGTTCAGCCTTAGGGAGAGTGCTGTCCCTTCACTCGCCAGGGCAGGCGAGTCCCACGGGACTGGGTTAGCTGCATGGGGACCACCATCGGGGACCACCATCAGCCACCACCTCCCAGCACCACCAGCTCCAAGGCCACACCAAGCAGAACTGACCCCACCTCCAGCCACCCAAGCCCCTTCCCAAAAGCCCATTGCCACCTCCCCACGTCCCACAGGCACCGCACACCTACCTGTTCCCTGCACCAGCAGCAAGGACTGTGCCTGAACAAAGCCCAGCTGTCCCAGCCCTCCCAGACTGCCCCTTCCAGGGCAGCCCCCACCCCTGGGCCTGATTTTGAACAGGGACATGTGCTCCTAATTAGCATTTGAGCTAATTAGCTAATTAGCAGTAACCCTTTCATGGCCTCCCAGGAGCTTGCAGCAGGCAGCTGGTGCTCCAGTGTCTGCTCTTGCTGCAGACTTTGTCCGATGCCTGCGATGCTGCGAAGGTTAACGCTGCAGCTCTGACATTACCTACCCAGGCAGTTTTCACAATTTCCAGCCGTGCTTTTTCTTTGCACTGTTTTCCTTCTGTAGCCAAAACAGCCAGGATGCACTATTTTAACCCAGAGGGTAGGTGTGCGGGGAGCTTGGCACATGCACGTTTTCTCCAAACAGATGGAAAATGGATTGAGCTGATCTGAAACGGAAGGCAGAAAGAGAGATGTTTCGAAGTGTTACTCGCTGACCCTGGTGAGTTAGCGTGGCAGGGCCAGACCAAGTGCGGCAACTGCGAGTGTCCTGCAGCAGCAGCAGCAGCAGAGCAGAGCCGGGCAGCTCCAGCGGGAGATGCTGATGGCTGTAGCTCTGGCGGTCCCTGATGTGTGGACCGGGATGGTGCCATCCTGTCTATGCTATGCAGGAAAATACCATCAGTGTGAAAATTGAAAATGAGCAAAATGGGGCATGGCGAGAGACTCCTGGAAGCTTTATGTTTTTACCAAGTGAAATCAGACAACATCTTTCCAGGTTGAAAAGTCATCGCAGCACCGGTTCCCGTGTGCGGTGACTCAGGAGAGGCTGGGTACAAGGTCTGCGTGGGCAACATGGGAACATCATCTGCATTTGGTGTTTTCTAGAACAAATAATCACTCTGTGAACCGATCACTGCAAGTCAGACTCCGGGAATCTGTGGCCTGATTTATGATGCCATTCCTACATCTTTATAGCTAGGAGAAATCCTGAAATACATCTTCTATCATGGGAAGCCAATTTATGAATTACAGACAACTTTGCATTTAGATAGCCAAGTGTCTTGTAATCTTTCCTGACATCTTTCTCCTGATGGGCCATAACTTAATTCTTCTACATAAAATATTTTTGAGTGAATTAACTGTTAAGTCATCATACCTCTTTTTTCAATTCTTCGGTTTTGATACACAAATTAAACAACCTTCCTTAGCAATCCTGAGCAATATTTTTTATATGGCATCTTATTAATTAAGTACATTCATGCTTTCCAAGTACAGTCCCTATATTCCAGGGAAAACAGACTGAGATAGGACTGGAAGGAGAAAATGCAAGACCTAAGAAGTGCTAAGCCATGAATGTATGAAATATCTAAATATCATTAAGTATTTGTAACTTTTTTGCTCCTTATCTATGTATGAGAATAAGAGTTTTTTACCTTTATAGAGGTTTTTTTGCATATGGATGAATCATGCAAAAATGAATAACAGTCCTGTTTCCCAAAGGAAACCCAACACCCGAGTGGAGAAAAGTACTTGCACATAGAGAGTGCCTTTCTGTGTGGGTCTCGCATGACATGTTCTTTCATTCATAATGCAGAATTATTCATAGCTCTAAATATAACCTTGTTTCATTCGTTATGCTTGAGCTGCCAACTAAAAACCCCAAAGCGCAGCCCCTGAAGCTGAGCGGTTTCTGAACGGAAGCCACTGCGTCCAGCACCTCCTCCGGGAGCGGGGACCACCAGGTCCATCAGCCCAGCCCGGMGGTTGCTGGGCTCCCGTCCTGCTCTCCCGCGCCGGGCTGGGTGCTCCCCCGGAGCTGCAGCCCCCACCAGCACAGCCCTGGCCGGGGACGGGGGTCCCTGGTTGCCGTTTGTTGGCGTGGAGGGTTGCACTGGACACCCTTTGCTCCAAAGCAGCAGGTAGGATGGAGGCCAAGCAACAACTCAAGGGATTAAGGGATGATATAAGTCCCCGATCCCAGCCCCTTCCACCGCCCCTGGCTATGGTACAGGTATCACACTCAAACCTCTTCCACATCAGAGGTATAACTACAGGATTCAATGCCACATTTTGCAACAGTGGTGTGTATGGAAACGTTTTCACACGTGGGGGCAAAGGGATGCCCACCAAAGCACYGCAGAGCTGGGGCGCAGCTCCGGCTTCCCCGCGGGAGGCCCCCGCTCCCCTCTGCTCTGCCGGAGCTTGTTTATTCCCATGCTGGATGCTGGGTCTTCCAGCCAGAAGTGCAACATATCATTTCTTTTAAGGTCATTTGGGGAATAGCTATATGATTAAATCGATGATGCATGGATTCCCTAATTGCAGATGCTAGAAGGAACATTTTTAAGCTCGTACGTGCCCAGCGAGGACGCTGCTGTGTCACTTGGCATTGCAGCAGCTCTTGCTGAGGCTGGTGTCACCACAGGACCTTCGGGGCAGCGGACAATCAGTCCCATGCTACTGATATAGAGAATTCTGCTAGTATGGAGAAATGGAGAAATGGCGAAATCTAGGCGTTGCTGTGGCTGAGGAATGAACCCGAAGGATGCTGGCACAGCTTTGGGGTGTGCTTTGCCAAGGGGGCCCCCGCAGTAGCAATGCACAGTTACATTTTCCTTTTCCAGCAGCATCTCTGCGGATTCGTGACACAGATGTTGGCGATGAATCTCCCTGGGCAATAACGACATCGTGGAGGTGTGTTAAACACGCGTGAGGCTCCAGCTCTGAACACTAAAGAGGTTGGAAACAGAAATCAGACAGAGTTTGGGAAGCCTCAGTGAAATTACTAATTTACATCTGCGACATGAAAGTATTTGTTCTCCAGACAATAATAAAATAAGTAGATAATAGTATAATTTAAAATAGATTTTGTGGTTTCTGTTAACAGACTAATAGGAAAAATAGACATCTTAAAGCATTTAATAATAATGGTGAAGGAAAGCAGCAAGTGTCCCCGGAAGAGAGCAATGCTCCATTTCCCCACTATTTGCAAAACTCACTCTAGGCTGTGCCAACCTGTGTTACAACAGCTTAAAAAGTGGCAGTGTAAACACGGTGTTAGCAAACAAAACAGAGCACAAGCAAGGTGTCAGGTACATAATTAATGGGTATAGTTTGCAAATGTGTAAGTAAGTTAGATAAAGTGGTAAACCCAGCGTATTTAAACAAGAGAACTGCAGCTGTATTCCTGAGAAACCACCTACTGATAATATGGATAAATACTAAACAACATGGATAGTAATAGCATTGCCTTTACTGATGACATATCCAAACCCAAAGAAGGATATCGATATTTTGAAAGTCTTTATAGTTAGATTGTTGGAGTCCCATGAGGAATTTTAGCTTTCTGCCCACAGGTGCCGGAGTGCTGCGCCGCATGCGCTGAGCTCCACTACAGCACAGCGCACACGGCGTCGCCTTCAGAGCTCCTTCCAGGTGTTTGCATGTTTCACGTTATTTATAGTCAAAGATCTTAAGAGTATTACACCCTAATGTGGAAACAAAACTCTGATTTTGCTGAACAAGTGCTCATCGTTTCTATATTTCCCCCACACTTCTCTGCTAAACAGCAAAAAAAAAAAAAAAAAGATGGGGGCTTTGACAGCTGAACACCTGACCGTTGTCATGTCACCTGTTGGCAATAAAGCAAGCAGTAGAGGGCATAGTCCAATATGGTATATAATGTATACAAAATATTACTATTCTGCAATATAGGCAGGGGGTTCAAATTTCAGGACTTCCATATTTTTTATATAGCCACCTTTTTTTGCTGAGGGGGGAAAAAAAATCAGGTATAATTGTTTGGTGAACTAACCATGTGTGCAATTCTTCATTGCGATGTATGCAAAGCATTTACACACTTTTACTTAAATTTATATTAAATATGCCTTAATTTAAAAAATGAGATGCTCTGCCAAGAAAGCAGGACAATCAAGGCTGTAGAGGTACCTGCAAAGACAGAGGCAGCGGCTGCCCTCGGCAYGGTCTTTACCACGGCACAGCCACCGGCGGCTGGGGGACAAGGGTCAGGGTCCTTCTGGGAGGCGATGATGCTACCACGGAGGCAAGATGAGTCCCTCTCAGCACCCCCAGTCAGCACTCACCTTGTTGTTAAGTTCAAAGCTGTATCACAAGCATGTTCTTCAGCCTCAATCCAGAGCATCACTTTCCAACATTACTGGCTGCATCACTGCAAATGGGCTATTTTCTGCACTGGGAATGTAATTCAGGACATTCTGGGGTGTTGTTYGATTTTTGTTGGTTTTTTTAAGGAGTGGACTTCAATGACTGCATATTTGTATAGCACTGCCATGGCTTGCCCACCCAGGCAGCTCTGCATGGGAAGGGATGCACGCACAGCTACTCTTAGCAGCTTTTAAAAATAGCAAACTGGTGCAATACGCAGCGTAAGACGCTCTAGCTGTCTTACGAGGAAACCAGTACAAAAACTACAACTCTTTTAAAAAACATTTAAAAATCACAAAGTAGATGGCCAAAAAGTGTTCCTCACAGCTGTGATTTGGGATCACAAGAGTGCTTCTAGGACCTCTTCGCTCTGCAGGTCCCAGGGCCAGGCTGGCAACACGGGACGTTTAACCCCGCGCRTGACTCCCCCCGAGATCGGCTTGGGTTTGTGTGCAACAAAGCAGAAAGGGCTTGGACTCATTGGCTTCATGGCCAGATTAATAATGTTCCTACCTGTTGTTCTCCATTTTTTAGGAACTGAAGGACACATTGCAAATCACTCGTCACTGTGTAATGGAAGTCTATGTTTAAAAATGCATTTTATCCTCTTTAAATCTAGCATGTTTGCTCCCTCTGACCTGAGCTGGTACAAACAAGGTTGGCGAACCAGTGCTCTGCTGGTTTTTTGTTTAGCAGATGCTATTCTTTCATCTTTTGATTTGTAGTTTTACTATACAGGTATTTTTATACTGATGTGAGGTAATTAACATTTTAAAATATTTCTGCTTTGAAACACCTAACAAGATTGATTTTTGAAAGACTCATTTTTACGATTAAAGAGTCGAGAAGATAGCAATCATATTTCACCCTGATAATGCCTTCTTCATAGTTATTACAAACCTTGGTATTAACCAGGTGATAGATGAGTACACTCATTTTTTTCCTTTGGAATATATAAAGGAAATGTTTTGGTAATTACCTATTATAAGAGAAGACCCCCTTGAGTTACTGTTTAAATGATCTGAGGGACTTCGCATCATTCCCTCTTTAATTAAACTCTTGACACATGCCATATTTCACTTCTCTGTTACCCTTGAACCTTTCCAAGGCTTGCTAGTCTGGAATCCATGACTCCAACAGGTCGCAGCTCCCTGTCTGTAGAAGAGGGACATCCTGCGTGGAGCATCACCCTGCCAGGAGGTGCTGGGTACGTCGCAGCCTTGTAATACTTCACTGGTTTTGCTTCCCATAAACGGGAATTACAGAGTACTGCTTCACCAGAGAGGCTGCGTAAGGTGATGCCTTCAGCCCTCAGCATCAAGACTCCATGTGCCGCCACACCAGTGAAATGACTCCCCTAATTTCAGAGGCCGAGGGGTGCACTGGTTTTGCAAAGAGAATGAACCCCTGGCATACCAGGTCCTTGGGCTTTCCTTCACCCCGTTTTCTCCAAACCTCAGACATCCTTTTCAAGAGGAAGGAAGACAGTTCCTGTGGACCTTTTACATTTTTTCTACTCCGCCTCTTAATAAGTTTCTTTAAATTTCAAGAAATTGAGGAAAGAACGTAATTAAAAATTGAAGAGAAATTGTTTCAGGTATTGTTCTCACTCCCAAGCAGGATTTAGTGGTCAGTCCCACCAAAACCTCTGGATGACGGCTGCCAGAGACAGCCACACCTGTTACCAGGAGCTACCAGATACCAGGAGCTGGTAATTCCCACATCCCACATAATGCAACGCTGCCATGATAATCGTAGAATCATAGACTCATAGAAGAGTTTGGGTTGGAAGGGACCTTTAAAGGTCATCTAGTCCAACCCCCCTGCCATGAGCAGGGACATCTTCAACTAGATCAGGTTGCTTCATCATCTTCTGCTATTCAAACATCCCTCTACATGGGTATATTAAAGGATATGTGCATATATATAATATATCTATAATAATTTATATGCATACAGAAGGACTATTTATATTTTTTGTTTACATTTTCTATGCATGATGCTAGTGGAGTTAGTGGTTAGTAGAAAACAGAACGGCCACCAAGCTAAGYTGCCAAAGAAAGAAAAAAAATCTCAAACCCCGATTATTTTTAAAATCAGAACACGTTTTAGTAAAATAAAAAATGTTTTAGGAGCAATAAAATCAGATATTTAGTGAAAATCTCTATAGATTTAATTTAGATTCAATTTGTAGGACAAAATATACTCCAAACCCAGAAAATTCCTAATCAAACAAACAAAACTTTTTAGTGATTTATGTTTCATTTCACTGGAAAAATTAGATATTTAGTTTTTAGATGGGCCCTGACTGCTTCATTAGATCAGGTGATATAAATTCTTTTGGAGCAACTCCACTTTTAATGATTCTGCTGTGGGGTTTGCTGGCTCCAGCATGCAATACGATAATTCCTCCATAGCACAAAACAGTAGGAGAGAAACATCTAAACCATAGGAAATCATTACAGCTTCCTTCACCCTGCTGCATGACTGAATAAAAATTGATTCCCATACACTAAGGAACCCCACGATATCTGAGACAGGCGTGTGTGTCCATCCTCTGCTGGGGGCAATGCTTTTCTGCTGAGGTGCCCCAGTGCAAAGTGGGCTCTGCATTCCTATCAGCCCGGTGAGGGGATCAGTGGCGAGGTTAACCTGGACAAAGCTGCCGTCAGATAATCTGCTTCATGGTTCATTCCTGCTGAGAACTTGCAAGTTTACAGGAGAAAAAGAAACTGTATAATTTGTTTCATGAGCAAATATGTTCCATTCTATAATTGCATTTGATGTGATGGTACGTACAATACGGCAGGTTACGTATAACGTGGCAGGTGCCATCATCTAGGATTTGCATCCTTCTAAGTTTGATGGCAACACCTGCCTTTTTGAAAGTGTTATGTATTTTCCTTTAAGCTAATATCCATAAAATAATGTCCTGCTCTCAGATCCAACCCAAATCCTTTAATGACACTGTAGGAGTTCACACAACTGAACTTACCTCTGAGGCACTGGCACTTGTGAAGCGGCTGCACGTCATCTGTGAGTGAGTTAGACAAATGTCTGGAGTTGTGCAAAGCACTTGACACTGTCCCGCATGACATCCTTGTCTCTAAATTGGAGAGACATGGATTTGATGGATGGACCACTTGGTGGATAAGGAATTGGCTGGATGGTTGCACTCAAAGAGTTGTGGTCAATGGCTCGATGTCCAAGTGGAGACCAGTGACGAGTGGCGTTCCTCAGCGGTCGGTACTGGGACCAGCACTGTTTAACATCTTTGCTGGCAACATGGACAGTGGGGTTGAGTGCACCCTCAGCAAGTTTGCCAATGACACCAAGTTGTGTGGTGCAGTCGACACGCTGGAGGGAAGGGATGCCATCCAGAGGGACCTTGACAGGCTTGAGAGGTGGGCCYGTGYRAACCTCATGAAGTTCAACAAGGCCAAGTGCAAGGTCCTGCACATGGGCTGGGGCAATTCCAAGCACAAATACAGGCTGGGTGGAGAATGGATTGACAGCAGCCCTGAGGAGGAGGACTTGGGGGTGTTGGTTGATGAGAAGCTCAACATCAGCCGGCAATGTGCACTTGCAGCCCAGAAGGCCAACTGTATCCTGGGCTGCATCAAAAGCAGCATGGCCAGCAGGTCGAGGGAGGTGGTTCTGCCCCTCTACTCCGCTCTCATGAGACCCCACCTGCAGTACTGCRTCCAGCTCTGGGGCCCCCAACGTAAGAAGGACATGGACCTGTTGGAGTGAATCCAGAGGAGGGCCATGAGGATGATCAGAGGCCTGGAGCACCTCTCCTATGAAGACAGGCTGAGAGAGTTGGGGTTGTTCAGCCTGGAGAAGAGAAGGCTCCGGGGAGACCTTACAGCAGCCTTCCAGTACCTGAAGCAGGGCTACAAGAAAGCTGGAGAGGGATATTTTACAAGGCCATGTAGTGATAGGACAAGGGGTAATGGCTTTAAACTGAAAGAGGGTCAATTTAGATTAGATATAAGGAAGAAATTCTTCACTGTGGGGGTGGTGAGRCACTGGAACAGGTTGCCCAGAGAAGCTGTGGATGCCCCATCCCTGGAAGTGTTCAAGGCCAGGCTGGATGGGGCTTTGAGCAACCTGGTCTAGTGGAAGGTGTCCCTGCCTGTGGCAGGGGGGTTGGAACTAGATGGTCTTTAAGGTCCCTTCCAACCCAAACCATTCTATGATTCTATGTTTCCAGTTCTCATCTAGCAGTTTTTAGGTGCTGCATCTATCAAATCCAATGCTAAAATAAGCAGTGGAAAATCCAGCCATATACCTTTACAAGTAACCCTCCCAAAGCCTATATAAAATGAATATACATACCTTAAAGGTTAGAGCGTCTTCTTTAGCCTAATTGTAGCCGCAACAGTAAAAAATCTAATCAAAAGATCTGGCCTTGATTAATTTTGATTAGCAGCAGAGTCATATAAAGCACATAAAACACATTTATCTTTGATTGGGGGAATAMGTGTTTTCAACAACACACTCTGCAAATCAGTGAAATATATTTAATAAGCAGGATCATCTCTTACGAACACATTAGCGTTTTCATGAGATGTCATTAATGTCAAAGAGACCCAACGCCGTAGCTAAAATGTCAGCTGGCCGCACTGATAAAGCCAGCATAGTAATTAGTTTTGAGAGCAATTAAAAGTCTGATTTTTCTAGGAAAAAAAGATACAGGCTGTTTTTCTTTAACCAAAACACCCTGGTCCTGAAATCCTGCCAAGCCAGAAAGATCAGTTTCTAGGCAGTGACAGCAAGACACGCAGGTTTGGGCTGAGCCTTCAAAATATGAAAACATTACCAATTAACATTCCAAATTATTTTAACAAGGTGATTAATAGAATTTCTCTAAGGGGAAGCAATAATCAATCAAATCCCAATCAAAGAGAGATTGCTCTGCTGCATAACAGAAATTTTTTATATTTAGATTGAATATCTTTGTACTAAATATATTATACTAAATACAATATTGGACTAAAGTGTGTTTTCATCGGAAAGAGATCAAGAAGCAGAGGATGGGTGGAGCCTGAAGATGATGACAGGGACGGCTTGGCACACATGGCGATGGCAAGATGTCACTACAAAATACTATCAACCCTTCTTCCAGCCGTTGTACGTGAGGATAAAACAGTAGTTATTTATCTAATGTCATCACACATTAGCCAGCCTTTCTCCCCCCTGCTCCCACCCCACATATGCTGATCAACAAGTATATCTGTTATTAAGCATGGTGCCTGATGCCACAGCAGTGGTGTGTGGGTTGGGTGCACGCAGCGTTCCTCTCCCACCCCCTTCATTTGATTACCTCTATTTTCAATGAGAAACCCTTTGGCGTTAGGTACCATCATTTTTCTGGAGCACGACATTGCTCGCAGTGCGCTGCGCTACCGACCCTCAGCCACCCCAGCTTTGTGGCGTTCCTCGYGCTGCTCACGGTTATCACAAGCAATTATCTAGCAAATAATACAGCTATTAACAATTTATACTATCGAGTTAACCAGCAACAGCTATCTGTTGTAATTATTTGTTGAATACTTATTTAGTATGTCAATTCAATGTGCAATCTGGTATCAACATTTTTTTCCCAAGTCGATTCATGGCCAGGGCATTCATTTATATTGTCAAACAGCCAGCAATTTCTTGTCTAACCTGCTTTGTGCTCAACTCTGCTAGGTAACACTGAGCTCTTACAAAACCTGGAGAGAAGTACAGAGTAGGTAGACTTTATGTCTCCCCTCCATGGAAGCAAAGAGACTGCTTCTTTTCTGGTTCAAAAAAACCACCTCTCTTTTTAAAATTTATTTTTCATTTGTTTTTAGCATTGATTTATTCTATTAATGCTGGGGTTTTTTCATTCAGTCTCTATCATTTTTAAAAACCACCTCTCTATCGCATTGAACTTGAGGTTCTCCTGACCTCTGAATTTCAGTTGTACGTCCTTACTGTTCTCCTCTCTGCTTTGCAAAGTGTTGTACTTGACCAAGGTTGTGTCTGAAACAGTGCCCGGTGTAACAGTCAGTAAGAGCAGTGCGACTGCTAGGGAATGACACCCTGATGCCTCGGCACAGGGAAATTACATGCAAAAAATATTCTGAAATCTTTTTATGCATCCCTACTCTTTAGTAACTCAATTATATCTTACTCACAAAGCTTTTATCTTTTTTAGAAAGCTTGCCGTTTTCATTGTTAGGAAGTGCTATACTTTGGGGGCGGGTATTATTGTTTTGGCACGCGCGTTTGGGGTTTCAGGCCGTGTTCACACCTCCTGCAGAGCCGGGGCTCACAGGGCATCCGCCCAACCCGCCCTTCAGCTAGCACAGGAGGTCACCGGAGCGATTCTTTCCTTATGTCGTGTATATCTTTGTTTGTGGGGTTATTGCATATTTGTATATATTACATATTTGTATTTATTACTGCTTTATTTCAGCTTCCTTTGTTATAAATGCTATATCCGAGTTCGTACCGCCTTGAACACATCCTGCAATGCTTCCTCTCTCTGAATTACAGGTTTGGAGGCCAATGCAATTAGTGGCCTCCTGTAATTAATAGGAGACTACTTTAAGATTTCAAAGTCACTTTAATCACTACAGAGGTGTTTTAAGTTTTTGCTTTGTTCCCAGCTCTCGGCGATTCAGGCAAACACCCACTTTGTCGAGTATCAAACCGCATCGATGTACTTTTTCGTTAGGTTGTTCTGTTTTCGATCTGTCCTACACTGACACAAGACRAATATTCTCTCTGAGCTACCTAAAATAGCAGCACAGGTGCTGATAGGGCGTGAACAGCAGTCTTCGAAGTGGAGGTCACAAACCGTGCTAGATCTGTCATACAGTAAGAGAAGTATTAAAAGGTGGGCATGATAACTATATCAACGGAATTGTAATTTTTTTTTTTTTTAAATAAATTGGGGAGGCAGATGAACTTCTGGTTAGTTTTTATGTGTACCAATCTCCTGTAAAGAAATCTATTTCATCAAGGTACAAATCAAAAATTGATGTTCACTCTCCTACTTTTCAGGCATTGTCAGCAATTTCTGTTTCCTCTTAGAGAGAATATTATTCATGAGCTGTGGTTTTCTGCTGGAGCTCATTCTCAAACATGACCTTTATGATGGGTTGTACTGCTCTGCTATAAATTAAATGGAAGAAATCTGGTTTGCAATTTGTATTGCTGGCAGTTGAAATCTGTCCTTCCTCACTGTTTCTATGTTATATAGAGGCTGGGTACCAAAATGGGGCGCAGAGCAGAACGCTGGCATTTAAAGGGGTTTTATTTTAGCACAGTAGTGGCCACTTCTTAGTGCACGTTCATTAAAAAACCAAAGACATGATAGAAGGCTGCTAGGCGCTGGCTAAATCAGTACTAGTGAAGCAATGGGTATGGAAACGAAGGCAAGACCTTGCCAGGGGATGGCTTAGGTCCATCACACAAAGACACAATACTCACAAGCGCAGATTTAGAAGTTTTATACAAGAGGTTTCTATTCAAGCCAAACCTTCACTAAATATAATACTTGAACCTTTATCTATTCCTCCCTGTGCAGTAATTAATATGATTTCTTACAATATTCTAATAAACACATCATCTCTGTACTAGACCAATAGTGAAGTGGATTCTCTTCTGGAACAGGAGTGACATAATTATCTAAGCACAGAAAATTATGGTCACAGAGTTAGCTAAGCACCAGCTGCTAGGCAATTACTGACAGTAAAAAAAAGCTACATGGGGAAAAAAAAAAAAGAAAAAACAAAATAAATCTGAGAGATTTATGAAAACAGGAAATCCAAAATAATATAAATGAGTCAATATCACAAAGCCCCTCAGTTAGATGGATCTTCAATAGTGGGCACTGCTGCAGGAAGGAGACCAGCCGTGTAGGGCAGGAGGGGATCATCCTCCCCTTGCCAGCGGGGCTCCCTAAGGAGGGACCCAGCTACCAATAATTTATAATTACAGCCTCCTATTACAGCCTCCTACTTCTGACGAAGATTTAGCATAATTATTCTGCAGTCAATATTTATCGATGAGAAATAAGCAGCTTGAAAAGCTTAAACGTTGGTTTTAAATTAGTTTTATATTTGGCTTCCCATGTAACTTGAATGTAAGTTTCTTTTTCCCCACTTTTTCAAAAACAAGCGTTACATCGCTTTTATTCTGACAGCTAGTTTTCTTCATGAAGTGCCTTGTGCGAGTACTGCTCGTTTTACCTCTAACAGCGCGCTCGCGGCACTCGAGCCCCGGCTGCCCGGGCGCTCCTCCCCRCTCCGGCATCGCCTCCCGCAGCCCCTGCCCCGGCCCCGGCAGCATCACATTTACTGCTGAAACGAGCCTCCCCGTGAAGCACAAGTATTATTTTTGACAAAGCTGAGGTRTCTCCAAAGAAGACGCTGCTTTGACTGTTATTTCCCCTAATTACAGTTATTTGATCTTCACATGGCAGAGCATTTAAGGCAGAAGGAGTAAAAGCAAAGCACGAGATGTTCTGGGGCTGATTGCCCTCTGCCTGCTCCTGAGCCTGGAAATCTGCTTCCACCCTCTTGCTCTTCCCTGTCCCAAGGTTTTTCTCAGAGAAAAAACATGTTTTCCACATGGCTGTAAGCATGTGGAAGCTATCAATTATGATTTTCCTTCAAAATCACATTATAGTGAGGAGCCTCCAATTTTCACTTACAAAACCCAGGCTGTTGGTGTTGGTTTCATTCGAATGAGACTTAGCAGGGTCAGGCGATAAGGAATATATCTGCTCTTTTACAGAGTGAAGTCAGACCCATCAAGTCTCCAATGGCATTTTACAAACGAAGCACTAGATTTATATCCAGCCTGTTCTTGTTTTGCCACATGGATTATTTTCAGGAAAGACMCAAGGGTGCATGGACCCAACTATTATCTCATCAAATCCAGAATTTTTCTGTGTAATAAATACTCCAGTTAGTGTACAAACCTTCTGCTGTAACTAAATCCTTTGGGTGGCTGGAGAAGAGCAGAGTGCAGCAGAGATCTGGGAGAAATCCCCATCTCCAAAAATCCTCTGTCATGATTACAGGGGCGCTTGCCTGAAGGGAAGGGGAAAAAATAAAACTGCTCTCTTGATGTGCGCGTTATTACTTATTTTCCCACCATGATGAAAGAGCATCTGACCGTAAGTCATAAACCCAGCTATTTATAGGCCTGTAATTAAACATCACTGAAAGTGTGAAGACACAAAAGCAGTGCCATCTGCCATGCATTTGTGGCACCATAAATATAGATGAAGTGCTGCCGCCCCTTTTGTCCTTCCCAGAAAACTTATTATTTAAACGGCCTTTCTGTAGCGACTGAAGCACAGCTCCCGGACCCTGCGGTGTCCATCCCATCCGAAAGGCTGGCTGCCCATGCCTTTTACAAACTCAGCCCAAAGCCCCTTCAGAGCATTCCCAAGGGCTTGGCCATCGCACGGGCAGGCGGTGTCGCAGCCCTCGGCCAGGAGCCCTGCGCGGGAGGCACCTTCGGGGAACGCATCGACACGGGCACCAACGGGGAGTTTGTGGTTAGGGTCCGAAAGCTCCAGCCTCCTTCCACCAGCCCCCCGTGAAATCTCTGCTCTAGTTAGTAACTAAAAAAGAAAAGTCTATATATAGCACATCTGAAATGTTATTTTAATCGCAGTCAGATGAAATTCATCAATATTCCTCACTATAGAAAAACTATATTTGGCAAACTATAACACTGTAAAATAGACTTGAATCCCAGCATCTGGGGTTTTGGTGAAAAAGCGCTGGTCGGCAGGTCTGGGTTGAGCTGCTGGCTCTGCCTTCCCTCCCCCTCCCCGGGCAGAGGGATGGCTGTAAGTCCTTCCTGCCGCTCGGGAGAGGACTCCGACCTGCGGGGCCTCGCTCCGTCAGCCTGTCCCAGCTTCCACGTCCCAAAGCACTGCAAATGTCTTTGGGAAGCCGACTCCTGCCATTTTTCCATCATGAACTGCTCTGAATTGCAGCGGGATGGGGACGTACCCTTGGGTAGGCAAGTTTGGACGGAGTTGTACAATTAACTGGGCAACTGTTCTCTGGGGTTTTTTTTCTTACTTTAGATCAACGCTTTAATTAAAAGTAGTTTTCAACAAACTGAGCAATCTTAATACAACCTCCGAGACAAGACTAGCTGTCTAAGGGGAAGCCTGGCGTTTGTGGGGTGAAGGGACTGATGTGAGCAGCGGGGTGGGCGAGGGGGACCGTGCCGTCCCCCCAGCACCGTGCCCTGCGGGTCCGCGGGAAAGGGCGGCCGGGAGCCGGAGCAGCCCCTCTGCCAGGCTGAGAGCCACCTGCGGAGGCACGGCTTCAGGGCAGAAGAGGCAAAGAGCCTATTCACCGTAAAATTGCTTCGCAAAAGTCACTCGTGAAGGATGAGGGAAAGTGAAGCCGTGGCTGAGGTTCACCGCTCTCACGTGGCTATTCCCGCACCGGGACTTGGACACAGCTCCTGGGTGGAAGAAATGGCCTCTCAGACACAAAATCTCCTTTCTTAGCTCTGCTGTGAGGGCTGCCCTGGTTACACCCCAGCTGGCACAGACTTTGGGGAGCTTCACATTGAATTCCCCAGCCCCTGTCCCCGCGGCACCGCTGCCGGGCCCCCGTCCCCAGCTGGGTCTGCGGTGGCCTCGGGGCCACCTGCCACGCATCTGCTGCCACCCCGGCTACGGACCACGCGCGGAGCAGAAAACTGCTTGTACACGGATAACGACGACAGAAATAGCCCGTAAGGAAGCATGTGATGCCCTGCAAATAATTTTGAGAACTGCTCTTGAGCAGTTTAGATAAGGCTTAATTACACGTGAGTTACCAGAAAACGCAGAAGATGCAAGAGGGCAACTCCGGCTTCTGCAGATCCTGGTGCAATTCCCATCAAAATTAATGAAGCAAAAATCCATCTTTAACATGCCATAATTCAAGTACTCCAGAGCCAAACCATATCCTTAGATACAAGGCACTTCAAGTGGAAAATCTGTAGTTCAGGATGATGTTTTTTGCTCACACTACTTTCCCTTTGACCTAGCAATGCGGTGCTCCGGGGATGGGAAGACAGACTCAGCTGTTCTTGCTGTACTGAGTTTCATTTTTGCTGACTGATGATGAAGCACTCCAGACTAAAGAGAACAACCACCTTCAAATTTAAAATGGAAATGTAAAATTTAAAATTAAAAGTTAGCCCTAAAAGAAGGGTCTTACCTGGGGTAAGGTAAGGGTTTGAATGTGACTTCTACCCCTTAGACCGGTCCTGGTGAGAACAGATGTCCTTGTTTTGGCCAAATCTAACTGGAACCAAGGAAAATGGAAAGCAAAATTTGGTCCTCAGAGAACAAAAACYTTTCTTGCTTTTTATAAAATATGACCCTGTAAGACGAATAACACATTTCTACAGTATGTGAAAAGCCTCTGGACTAGAGGAAAGAACATGCCATTTTTAACTTGTTCCACCAGGACAAATTTAATTTTCAGCTATGACCGTTAATAATATTTATTGGGCCAAGAAGGTCTCGACCAGGCTTCCAACCCACGGGGCTGGCACAGTAACTCCCAGCTCTGTTCCCCGCCCCCCCCCGCAGCTCTGGGGCTCCGGCTGCCTGACCTGCCGGCAGGAGAAGCCCACTCCTCCGGTACCGCAACCTGCCTGCACCGTCCCTGCCTGCACCGTCCCTGCCGGCGATCGGCGCCTGCACCGGACCCTCTGGAAGGGTTGCACCAACCAAGGGGGTTTCCACAAGAAACGGGCCATTTTCTTACACCCCGACCCCTTTACCCAGTAACCCGAAGACCACAAGAGATCACCCAACACTGGCCAAGCACTGACAGAAAGACGTCCTCCATGTGAAGGACCTGGCCGCTTATCTCTGCGYCACTTTGTGCCGACCAGCAAACACCAGCTGATACGACAGCCAGAAAGATAATACGAGAGCCTCTAACTACAGACGGTGCCAAGCGGTGCCTGTACGTACAAGGGGTTGCACAGATAACTTTAGCGTGGCATTTCTTAATCTACTCTGGTTTATTCTGGACCCTTAATATCCTTTCCTTTATATTTATCAATATGTCTACATACAAAAATGTGTGCAAGCAGCCCTGGGCTGCCATGGAGCCTGAAACCAGGCGGGAGGACTTCAGACCAGGCTCTACTACTGACAGCAGCATAACACGGGASGACTTAATATTTGTTATTTATTGCATGTGTTTCCGATTAATTTTTACATCCAGCTAGGTACATGGGTGCTTGCAGCCGTGCCAGCCTTGTGAGCGGCCAGAAGTCACCCCGCAAGGACRTGCTGCTGAACGCCAGCCAGGGGAAAGCTCTGAAACGGTATTCTCTTGACATGCCTTGTTAATCCTAATTTATGTACTTTATGTAGTTATCTTTTCCAAGCATTTTCTGAAACCTTTCCTAAACACGTAAAGTTCTGTAATTTTGCAGACTGTTCAAATTGCTAACATTGAGAGCAAATCCGTAAATTATCATCCTGTGAGCCCGGCTGTGTTATTACAGGTTAATCCTGTGCTTGGTTACTAACAAAGGTACTGGCAAGCAACCCCAGGGCTCTGTGCTAACAGCAATATCGTGCCCTTAATCTCYCTCTCAACCGACAATGCACAGATTTTCCTGCTAATTATTTAAATACTAGATGGAGATAACCAGGCAAGCCATTCAGTTTCTAGTACCAGGTAAGCTGAGAGGCTGAGCCTGTAGCACCTCCAATAGCAGTCCCAATTTTGSTCCTCTCCTCACTGCTGTGAAGGGATGACCTTGCTCTCTGCTTTTGCAAATACCTGTGATGAGCTCTTACCTTTGCTTTGGGGCAAGCRGATGTATGAAAGGGAATTTTGAGATTTGGGGGAATTTGAGGTTTCAGTTCTCTCTGTTCCCAACCTCAGTGAGCTCTTTGCCAGGAGAGACTCTGCYGGGCCCACGCTGTCACCCACCCGAGCATGCCCCGCAGGAGCCGGGGCCGGCGTGCCTTGCCTGCGGTCCCCTCCCCGAGCGATACCCCGCAGCAGCACAGCCAGCAGCACCGGTCACCGCAAGCTGCAGGCGAGATGAGCCTTTCAAGGCAGCAACATAACAAGTGTTTTGCCAACCAGTACAGATACGGACACTGAAGATTTACATAAATGATGGTGAAAGTCAATTCAAAACCCACGTACTGCTGTTCAGCGAACACGTGCTGCGTGTAGGGTCTGCAAAATGTGCACTGGCTCATCACAAGGTGCTGCTAACAGATGCACAGGCTGCACCTACCCGAGCTCGACTGCAGGCTGCTTGGACACAGCATTTAATTAAAACATGACTGAAAATGATGTTTGAGGAAAGTTAGGTCAGGTTTCTGCTCTCCATTGATTTTAATCAGATTTCCTACCCTCAGATGTCGGGCTAACCAGTTCGTAAGAGCCTGCACTGCATTGCCCCTGGCTAGTGGGGCAAAGCATCCAGTTGCCGGCTGGAGCAGGGAAAATAAAGCTCGTACCCGAACGCTGCTAGGGGCTGGTCCTTCTCTCCCGAGGAGGTACCAGGGTAGCCGCAGGAGATGCCATCAGCCGGGTTCTGCCCGCCCGAGCCCAGGGGCTGGGGCTGCAGTGCCGCTGTGTGCGCACAGAGCAGAACTGCACAGAAGCATCCTCTGAAAAATTCCCAGTGTGAAACCAGTATAAAACCAACACTGTTTCCAAAGTGCTCTCTGGGAATAAGCGTGCAGAGCAAAAATGAAAGCCCTAAAGTGCAGCATTTCCAGCTCTGAGCAGCTCACCTGCCAGAGTGGCTACACTTAAGCTGTTCCAAAATCTCAGCCTTTTTAAAAACGTTTCCGTGCATATCGACAGCTCCCATCACTCACTGGGGGAAGAACAGTGTTTTGTAAACACCCCATAGGTCTTCATGGTCAGACAGAGCTTATGAACAGACTTTGCTCTGTTTCTTCCTGCACATACTTTTAACACGTTGGAAAAGTCTTCAATGTCACCTGAAAACTATATAGGAAGTTGTTTATTTTTCTAATACCAGACACTGAGTTGCATCTTGCTCCAGATACCACGTGTAATAAATGCAAACAAACATGCCACTTTAACCAAACCTCAAAACCAGAAGGAAAGACTTTTCTGACCCATAACGGTGGAGGCACACTCTTGTTCTGAGCAAGGAGAGGAGCTCCATGACCGATGCTTCAAGGAGAAGGTAACCCCACCTGGGAGCCCCTCCAGCAGGGTAACCGGGCGCCTTTCCCTCTGCGCTGCCGTGGCACAGCCAGCCCCGCGACGGAAAATCGCACCGAGGTTACGTTTGCAGAGTTATGGCCTAAATATTCCTAAGCAAAGCTATTTGACCTGTATGCTGTCTCTGCTCTGGGGAGCCCCAGGCAGGATCATCCCCATGATTTGCCACTTTATTGTCTAGATAAACTTCAAAACTCCAAAACAGCATAGCCTTTAAATCCTACACCAAAAGAGAGGGGGGAAAACAAAACAAACCAAACAAAAAACCACAACCCAAAATTTCTTGAAAAATTAACTCTACAAATATACACGTAGTTTGGACAGTCCTCTAAAGACTAAAATATAAATTCAAATATATGGAAAATTTCCGCAAAAAATAATAATAATAAAAAAAAATCTCTTCCCAAGCTCAGGGTTTATCGTTGTGACTAGAGCTCCCCTTAGTGGGTTGCAATGGGGGGACACCCTGGAATGGCTCTGGACAGACAGACAGACTCCCCTCGGAAAGCCTCCTGACCCGCCGGGAGAGGCGCGGTGGCACGTCGAGGAGGTGAGCAGGGAGGACCCGAGGCTGTCTCAGCACCAGCGGACACTGAGGACAGAGCTGCTCTAACATCGCTCCGAGGGAGCTCGGGGRTCCTCGCCCTGGCTGAACACCTTTTCCTCCCAGCTATGAACGCCAGCAGACGTGTCAGCGCGGGGCTGCGACGGCACCTGGGGGCCATGCAACGGCCAGCAAGCATTTCGGAAAGCCCATCTCTCAGGGGCTGCAGCAGAGGTTTGGGGCTGTCGCCAGCCCCAGAGAGCTCCAGAGCCACCACATCATAGGATATTTTACGGCACCTACCCCATTCCCAGAAAGCTAATCACACTGTCCAGCTCCAGGCGGGAATTTCCTGTGCAACTCATCCCAAGCGAACCCATACGCATTTCTGCTGTGAGACACAAGATTCAGGAATAAATTGTCTTAAGGTCTATATTGCAAAAAGGTATTGAAAAAAAATCTCTTTGGGTGGCAGCAGGACTGCTAGGAGATGCTCACCAGGCCAAGAGCAGGGCTGGATCCACAGTAACGTGGCTTTGCAAACATGCAGAAGAAAGCTCACATCCACACAAAATATCATTCAAGCAGGTGGCATAAGGAAAATGCCTTTTGGGATCAAGTTGCTGGGTATTACAAGTGCAATTGCCCTACCCTGGATGAATAGTTCAGTGGTTTCTAATGAACCCTCAAACGGGGTAAGGAACTCATCTGGACTCTGCTTGTGCTTCTTCTGCAATTAGTCACTGCACGTTTGAACAAATTAATGAGCTTCCTAGCAGTAATAAGCCCTAAAACATGATTCTTTCTATAAAACAAGTGCAGAAAAAAAAGTATGGGCAGCAGAACCAAGATGCTGAGCCACGTGCTGGTCCCGCTGGCTGACTCACTGTAAGTCTTGAGTGCGTGGGATAGCGTAAGAACAGCTAATGCGTGTTCACTGAGGTATCCTGTAACACTGTATTATAGCTATTAGAAATGAATAGTGAAGAAAAAAATACTTTATTAATACCCCTCCTCTTCAGAAGCACCAAATACCCTCGGGGTTGCTGACAGCACGGTACAACAGGTTTGGCTGCGTTTTTAGGAGAGGGAAGCTGGCTCCCGAGAGGCTCGGGGTGATGGAGATGTTGGCCATGCTGTGTCCCCGGCGCCCCATCTGCTCCCTCAGTGCCGTGTCCCCTCAAGTCCAATGCCAGGCTGTGCTGCAGCTTATCTGCATTTAACACAAGACCCTATTGATTTAAAATCCTTTGTACTTTCTAACAGGCAGCCTCCTGCAGGCCCTCGTTCCGGGGCTTGCTTTATCTTGCTGCTCCTGGGAATCAGTTTTCACAGACGCTTCATGCTTTAAAGTAAACTTCTGCCATCTGTGACGTTCCAACCCTCCTCCTTAAGGCAACGTTGAGTTTTCTCGTCTGCTCGTCCCATGTGCACGTCTGAATTCTGTGGCCAGTCCCACCGCTGGACCGGTTTCAGCTGCAGTTTGGTAATTACTTTAAAAGTTAAATTGGGAACTCAGCATCCCTCGCTGTGCCAATGGAGGTAGTTTTGGTGGCAATTTCTGAGACACTTGTTTTAATTCTGTCAGCAAGACTTTCTTTGTTTTAAATTATCAGAAGACACCGTAAGAGAGGGCATGCCAGAATTAAAAGGATAAAGGAGAGAAATTCATTTAGGTCTGCAGGCAGTAATGAGAAATATCTATGTTAATAATAAATGTAAAGCCCAATAAATGTAATGATGTAACTACACCCATTGTGCTGAAGTGGGTTTATTTTAATCTCCCTAATAAGTAATTTCATGCCTGCTTTACCGCAGCCAGCCTCCCCTCCTGCCTTCCCTCTCGTTGAGGGCACGCTGTCCTCTTGCAAATGGCTCTTCCTGCACCTCAGCTCTACATATTTGTTATTATTATTAAAAAACCAGTTAATATTTTCTTTGCCTTCCTGGCAGGTGCATGCAACCAGCATAGCCCTTCCCATTGCCACCGGGCAAGCCCGCGCCCCGGCCCCGTGCCAGGGTTAGACCACGCTGCGGACAGGTAAACCTGCTGCCCAGGGCAGGTCGGGAGGGGATGGGGAGAGGAGACTGGCAGTGTGCAGGGGGGGAAAAAGCCGTGATGGCCTGATGAGGAAGTCCAATGATGAGGGGAACGGAGCCAGGACCAGAAACCATCCATGCAGAGGGGCCCAAAGGCTGGAGAAGAGGATCTGGCAACACCCCAGCACCCAAGCAGAGCAGCGGTCAGCAAAACGCAGCCTGAGCCTCCTCCAGCTCGGCCAACAGCGGGACGGGTCTCCTAACTCCAAACCATTATTCCTTGCACTGAGCACTACACCAAAAGTGCCGCCCTTCTGCACCGAGTCTGCCCGCTCCATCCCACGCAGGCAGCCGTGTGGAGGAGCCTGAACCCCRCCAGTGATGCAGGAGGACTGGCTGCAGTGCAAAGCAAACACAAAGAAAGGTCGAACCCCAAAAGCGAAGAAATAACCCGGGGGTTCTCACCGGGCCCCCTCCCTGCCCGAGCTGGGGCCGCCCCTCCGGCTGGTGCCGCTGCGGGAGGGGAGCGATGCAGAGGGGGGCTCTCGGCCACAGGGCTCCAAAGGAACGGGCACAACACAGAGATTTTAGGAAAATATACTGACTTTTCTGCCTGACCCAGGCCTTATCTTCTGCACTGGGCAAACGGCAGACAGAAGATAAAAAAGCAAATGACCATTCAGAAAAAAGGTCATCATCTGTTCATGAGTGACCAAATAGCCGTAAAATAAATTATCGAGATTTTTCTGGGTCTTTTCCCCTGCCTTTTCTTCATCTTTTCTCATTTAATTTATTTTTATTCTATAAGAAAAAAATCTTTTTTCTATAAGAAAAAAACAATTTAGAAAGAAGCCAGGAACAACTGGTTATAGATGGAGCCAGTCACATTTTTTTTCCTAATTCTGTATGACTTGTATCATATTTAAAAGCACTTATTGTTATTATATCCCCAAGAGCCTTTTCCCCAAGGCTCTTGAAAATTCTCCATCAAGTTGCTAAATGGTACTAAAAAGTTTTAGAGACAATGAATGTGAAGATTATCAAATCATAGTAGTATAAAATATTTTCTTCTGCTAACAAATATTTAAATTTGTTTTAAATATACTATTTCCATGAACATGCCATTTGAGTTAATTACTTTACTGTAAATGCACCTCTTAAATAATTGCTAAACCTCAAGAAATGCTTTCAATAATTGACTGAGTTTTCATAAGGAAAAATGGTGTTATTAAATCCAAATTAAATGCACATTTGAGACACTTCACTTAGAGTGCTAACATAGCAAGCATTTTCATACTGTATAAGAAATAACTTTGGAAATTAATGGAAGGAAACAGTCACTCTACAGTCACCACAGTTATCCCCTTCCCGTTTTTTTACTCCCACATATATTAGAACATTTTTAATGAACGTACCAAAAGTTTGTAAGCAATTTCAAGTTCAAGATGCACAGCAGCCACAGTTTTCATCGCAGGGTTTTTGTAAACCCAAACCAGCCGGCTAGCTTAGTAGGATCTGGGCTGGTTATTGTTTGAGGGTTTTGTTCAGTCAAGAATTGGGCATAAATTTGAGCAAGCCCAGAGCATGCACATCCCTCCGAGGAAAAGCTGCTTGTTTTCTGGAAGGGCTGAAGAGCCACAGACCTCCCCCTCCGGTACCCGGGCGATTTCCACGGGCAGAGGTGCCACCAGTCCCCAGTCCCACCAGTTCCCTGCTGAGCCTGGGTAAGCTCTGGGGCAAGTCTTGTGTTTCCTCCCTGCCGGTTCCTCAGGTTTCTTAGAGAAGTCACTAGTTTAGGAAAACTTTAAATTGTAACTCAGATCACCTGAAGCAGAACACCAATTTTCTCCCTCCAGATCTACTTTGGCATCCTATATTTCTCATGCCTTGACATGCAATGTTAATCTTAGATAAGTCTCCCTTTATGCATCTCTATTCCCTTCCTTGCCCTTGGCCTTTTAAGTACGTGGTATTTTACTTCAAAGTAGCATTAGTCCTTTCAGGAAGAGCTGTAAGATCCAGTCCTGAGAAGATAGCATCAAAAACAATCTCAACGCTTTCCACATCAGACTTAATAAAAAGTCTGTGCGCTATCAAAGACTGTATATTTGATTCCACAAAGAAACACGGATGTTAGCACTAGAGGGAGGTATTTCCCCACGTACCTTGGATTCGGAGCCACTGAAAACCAGCGAAATCTAGCAGCAGAGAAAGGGTATCTGTAATATTAAACTATGTTAATCAACTGCAATTAATAAGAGTGAGCTGCAACTCATCGTAATCAGCTCCCATCAGTTGCCAGCGATAAAGATATTACTAAGCAACAGATAATGAACTGATATTTAAACTGAATTACATTATTTAATGTATAGAAAGTTTCACAGTGTCTTACAGAGCAGATTGTTTACATGTTTATTCCAATGAGCAAAAGAACTTCAGAGCAAGATCCAGGGAGTAGGAGCTGGCAGTGGAAAGTGCCAGCATCTATTGACCGGAGCAGGTTAAACTGTCCTTCTACTTCTTTGCAGTAGCAGCTTCCAATGCAGTTTTGCGTAAGACATATCTGAATTTAAAAGTTGCAGTGATCTGCTAAACACGCTAATTACATTGCTACAAAAAAGGGATCGGTGGTAACGACTTGTGCAGCCCCTGCCAACACTTGGTGCCTGTGCATTTCTGACGTAGGTGAGAAGGGCTTTTTAATTTCTCTCTTCACAGTCTGGAAGAAACTCTTTCTAGAAATCTGTAACATTAGGGGGATAAAAAAGTCCAGCAGCTTGTTCCTGTGCCTACCCGAGCCTGCGATACAGCACAGCTTTCTCACAGCTTGGTATTTCAGAAAACTTCCATAATCTTGGAAAAGGAAAAAAAAAGGAGATATAGACTAATTACAGCAATTTGTAGTCAGCCAGAAGCGGGTGATGAGCTCGCTGCGACTGCCGGGAGGGGAGGGCCAGCTGGCGGCAGGGGATGCGCTGGGACCCCGCGGCCGCATCCCGCATCCCTCATCCCGCCCGGCGCTGCGGCGGGGCCGGGGCGGGGGCCGGGTCCCTGCGGTGCCTCTTTCCCTTCCACGCGTGGCCGGGCCCCACGGGTGTGCCGGGGCCGCGCACCTTCCGCGGGCCGTTGCTAGATGGAGCTGCAGCACCGGGAATGGGGCCGGCGGGCACTGAGGGCACAGCCCCCCCCACCCCTCCCTCCCTCCCTCCCTCCCTCCCAAAGCTGTCCTTCAGGATTGTTTTTATGAAAATAAATGGAGGCAATGAAGAAACATCATTATAGGGCAAAAGCACTGGATGCTATGAAAAGTTAAATAACACTTTTTCTTCGACGCCTGTGCCCCGCTTGACAGGAGACAGTCCCTGTCCCACGCAAAACACAGTCAGATCCCACCAGCCTCAAACCCAGGCCCCTCCGGACCCACACGGTCCCACAGCGGGAAGGAGGGCACAAAGAACCTCTGGGACCGGGAGCCGTCGGGCACACGGTTGGCCATAAGCCCACAAACAGTGGCCACTGAAGTACCCTGAGAAGTGGTTAAACCAGATGTGAAAATGCGGTGGGGAGAAAAGCAGCCAGCACCTGATGAAAGCCCAGCAGGGGCTGGTCCATGAAGTTTCCTACTGACCCTGGCTACTGCTGGGGGAAGAGATCTGGCCAGGAAGGCTGGGACAGAGAGCCATGCAAAATGTGAACGTTTTGGTGGACGAGCCAGGAGAGCAGGAAGCAAAGGAATGCCGGGAAGCATGCTCGAGGTGACGAGGAGATGGCTACGCAGACCAGCAAGCACCCTGGGATGAAGGCAGTGCTAGGTGGGAGACGCTGCCCGCTCCGGCACCCGTTCCCGCAGCGATGCTCACCAGCGCACACCCTAACTCTGGAGGATATTGTGAATGTGAACCCAGCGTTGGTAATCACTCAGCTCGCAAATGAAGTAATTAAAGATCGGACTCTCTGAGCATTGTGCACACGCAATTCCCCGGAGCCACGGGCTGCAGCCTGTGACAATAGCGTGGTGCCACCTTGCTAACCTGTGACACCAGACAGGCACATCGATCGCTTGATCTCCAATACAAATAGTATTTGGGAGGGGGAGAAAAACTAAGGCTCTAAAAATATGCAGATATCAGTAAATTAATAATGACACGTGGCTGCGGCAGGGTGAGAACTGACAAAGAAGAAATGCAAGTGCCGCTCATTGATCATAAATATTAATTTATTAATAAAATGGTTTTAGATCAAACATATTACATGTTACTATGTCTATCCACTTCTATTTTTCTGCCAGGTTGCTAGCTGGTGTTCAGCCCATCTCAGCCACAGTTTTGATCAGGCATGGTAAGGACTTGGTAACCTCTGAGTGGATATATCCACCGTATACAATGGTTATTTTTACTGGCCTGGTGCTGACAATCCTAGCAYTGTGTTTAATGTGTCTTTGCTTTCTTCATCTATTCAAGTTCATCTACTGGGACGTCAAACTTAATCAAAATTATTTTTCTTGCAAAAGATTAAATATTTTCTAGGAATCGCATCCTGGGTCCACGCTGCTGGCAGTCGGCTTGAAGGACGACAACTGGTTTGTGCTAAACACAGCAGATGAATAAACATTGCTTGCCTGGGGTTCATTAGGGGACAGACTCACACCTACCTGGCTACACATTTGTGATCCACAGGCTGCTGAATTGCATTTGGCAAGAGGGAAGACCTGTTAGCCTTTGTCAACCTTCTCCGGGTTAGTTAATAGCGGGAATAAAAAAATCGCAGGGAAGTAAAGGTTCTGGTTTGCAAAACAGCTGCAGAATTGAACCAAGTCCAAACCTGTAGGAAAGATTGATGTTCACATAAACAATTACAGCTGTAGCTTAAGTGTTCTGTGATAAGCAACGGTACATATCAGCCTTTCACTTGCTGTTTCTGTAATAAAGTTGTTATAGCTACATTAATTAATCTAAGGGCACTTCTAAGCATCGTTTTATCCATCCACCTCTCTGAGGAAGCGGTACCTCTGGAGTTCTTAATAAAATAATAAATAATAGCAATACAAACTCTCAGCTGTTTCCAGCTCCTCCAAGACAGCTAAAAGAAGTCGCCGTAGCCCCCACAAACACTGCTCCGGCTGCGTCCTCACCCTGACCTCGGAATGGATTAATAGGGCCTATGATTTATTCCTTCCAAGAATATTCTTTTAAATAACACTGCCACGCACTCAGCTGGTGCCGCTTTGCAGAAGAACACGTCGGAGAAGGTTTTGATGCATCCGCATCACTTCTGTAAAGACGATTTGCACAACATTCACTGGAGGAGCTCATCGGCAGCGCATGGACACACGCGAGTGGCAGGAATTTGGTTGGAGCTCGTGAACTGTTAGTGTTTAGAGGACTAATCAGGATTTTTTTAATTTTTTTTTTTTTTTAAATGGAGCATTTTTCCAACAGAAAAACGCCATCTGGATGAAACCAAAACATCTTGTAGGGACCTGCTGGTTTTGTTGCCTCTTTCTGACAAAACCCAGGCAGATTTCCCAGGAATCCCCTGCGCTGCCCTGCTCTGCCCCCCCATCACCCGGCGCATCCGTGGCTGCAGCCGCGTTTCCCAGGTCCGGCACGCGGGGCAGCCCAAAACGCCCGGCCCCGCGGCACCGGGCAGCACAGGGCCTTGCGAGAAGGCCCCGGCACCAAAAAAAGTGAATAACTTCCTTTGTTTGTTCTGTGTGGAAAAGTGTTTGGATGTAAAAGCCTTCCTGAGATGAACGATAATTTCAGCCTTGCCAGAATGATTGCTTCAGACACTACGGATTCAGGCAAAAACAAAACACAAGAACCCCACGCCCCCCCCCAAAAAAAACCAAAAACCAACCAACCAAACAAACAAAAAAAACCAACCCAAAACCTGATGCTATTTGTTCAAATTTTCAAGACATATCAATATCATAACTTCTTTCAAAAAATAAAATTAAAAAAATGAATGAAAGCTTGGGTTTTTAACCAAGCCCATGTTCTGGAAGCTCAGCCCAGCCACAGCTGAGTTCCCAAAATCTGACCCAGAGTGAGGAGGTGGTTGTGCCGCCTGTGGTACCAAGAGAGCCTTATTCCTGGCCGTGGGTACGTCTGCGTTAGATGAGAGGGCACACTACGTCACCGTGGTTTAACAGCCTTAGTTATAGGTTGTTGGTATTATTAAAAAATCATTAAAAAAAAATGACGGTGGGAAAAGTCACTCCGTTGTGGATGTGCACCGCTCGCTCCTGCTCCTCCCTGCCCTYCTGCGCTTGCTTGCACCTGTGGAAGATTTTTTCTTTCATTTCCATGGCAAATGCAAGGCAGGATTTGCAGGGCTCACTTTCGATAGAGCAACAACTCTCCAGTCTGCATCGTGCACGAGCATCCCCAGCAGCGGCTCGGGGGCAGAGGTGCCCGGAGGGGTGCAATCCTGCTCCCCAGTGCCTGCAACGCCCCGAACGGGAACACGCCGACCGGTGCTGCGGGCAGAGGTAGGCACTGTGCGATCCCCCAGCAGCGGTGGGTTAGTGCCGGGGAATGGCCGTGCTCGGCCGGGGTGGACACCGACACCACTCATCGATGGCAGCACCTCCATCCACTGCACCAGCCATGGGTGAAGCCCAGAATTCAAAAACGTAACCAGTGGCTGCCTGCTTTTGCCCAAATTGTTCAGAATTTGAGATGAGGATACTGTCATGCTTTAACAAAGATTTTTTTTTTTATCCTCCTGAATAATACGCGCGATGCACTGATGTCTCCGGCACTGTCCCTGGCAGCTCTGGGTGCCCAAGGTCCCTGGCTGGCCATCTGCACCCAGGCTCACTTTGGACACCCTCCTCTTGACGCTCCTCCGGGACGAGCTGACCCCCGAAGGGATGCGAAGGGGTGGGTGTTGACGGTCCTCCTCGCTGGAGGGACCAGGGGCTTCTCCATCTCCCAAGGGAGGTCATTCAGGAGTTGCTTTCCAGGTCTGTGAAGCCTGGATGTTTTATCATAAAATTGTTACTACTGAGTGGGAGCAAAGGAAAAAAAAAAGGGGGGGAATCAGAAAATTTAAGCCATTTTTTAAATAATTAAAAATATAAAGAAAAGAAAGTTGCACACTGCTATGCAGCTCCTAGGCTCCTCRGCAGTTAGGACTGCCGGCCTTCTTTTCCGTATTCCTGATGGTAATTCCTCCCTTCCAGTCCCAAATAAATCTTCTGACAAACATCAGTCGTGCTCACATGCAAGTACTGCATACACAGGGAGAAGTAAGAGCATCCACACAAATTGCTCTTAAACCATTGTTTTGCCTTCTTTTGAGACTCCTAATTCGAGAGAATTGCTTAACGCACCTACTGACCCATAAAGGCAGAAAATTTCAATATGAACTGTTAATATATGCTTCTTCACAGTGGGACCCTTATCCCAAAAAACTGTTTTGAAAAGTTTTTGGTGTTTTGTTTTTTTTTTTTCCCCAGCTCAGAGAAGCACAGCCAGGGCCGGTCCAGGCACGGATGCTGCCCTTTTTGGGGGAGCACCCGGGGGAGCGTGGGGCAGAGCCCCCCACACAGAGCGGGGCGCAGGCAGGCGAATGCCCTCCGTGGGGGGACAGGCCAGGAGAGCCGGGACGGGACGGGAGGGCAGAGGCCGGACTGGGCGCTCGGGGGGCTCCCGGCCGGGTGGGGGTCCCCGGGGTCCCCGGGTCCGGCAGCGCTAGATGGCATTGTTAGACCAGCGCGCCGCCCAGACCCAAATTAGTAGACAATTATCCCTCTTCCACTCCTCCTTTTATGTGATGAAACCGGTTACTTATAGCCTGCAGGATAAATTCTATAGGGTGCCTGACTCAGTCAGGGCTGTTTCTTCACAGGCTCTCTCTTCCCAGCTTTCACCTCAATCTGTCATACAGATTTGACACTGCATCGTTCCAACAGTGCTCAGAAATGACATGTATATAATGTGGAATATTGTGCACATTTACAGCCAGGATTTTTTCCCCTTAAAACATTGCTTGCTATATTCTGGCAGTCGTTGTTCTGGAAATAAAATAAAATCAAGGCGGGGGGGGGGGGAAGCAGAGGGTTCTTTTCTTTCCATGTATCGGTGACCATCTTAAGGAAAAAACTTTTATTTAGATGCTAATACTATGCAGGACAAAGTGCATTTGATTTTTAGTGGAGGTTGTTAGTGCTTACAATTGTCCGGCAGTTCTACGCTAATTAAAGAGAAGACGACGCAGTGCAACAGCACACACTGTGTGCACCCGGAGCAGGGTATTTTTATGATTCTGTTCCATTAATGCTCCATACTATAAATCAAATTAACTGGCATTTCTATTTAAAAAAAAATTAAAATGAGTCCTTTTAAAAGAGCAACAAGACCAGTTCAGTAAGTCCGAGAACCCTTTTCCTCGAGTGGATTAAACACGTAATGGCAGCTTTGTTTGCGGTGCTGCCTCTATAATCATCCTTTTCCTGCCCCGTAATAATAATAATCAGGGACTAAGTTCAATTATTTAATTCAAGAAAACAAAAGTCACAATTAAATTTGAATGACTTCACAATTCAGTTTCAATTGTGGGTGAACATCGCTCTAATTCGACGTCTGGTTAAAAGCAGAATTTCAGCAATATCAAGAGTAATGCCTCCTTCCACGCTACGTACATATGGCAAACACACAAATATGTGTATACACCCGCCTATGATGTATAGAAACACGCACAGGTGGCAGAGATACTGACAATAATTGCAAATCCCTCCGAACCACATTCCTCGCGTTCGCAGGATTTTTGAAAGCAAGTTGTTTCGGCACCCAGGGAGCAGCGCAGCCACAGTGCCCATCTCGTGGCTTTCCTCGGGCTGCTGATTTATTGGGGTTGCTTTTTTTTTTTCCTCCCCCTCCTCCCCCCAATATCTTTTGTGTTGCTATTTGCGATTTGTGACGTTAACTCCCGCAATCCTGCAGCACGGGCTGCACGAGCCCTTCCCCGGTCTGAGCAGACGCTTTGCATCGATACTTTCGGCTGTCAAAACAGGAGGGTGACGGGGGSCGGGGGTGCTGCGGGGGGGGCGATTACAAAGTTAAAGCTTTTGGAATAAACTTTTAAATGATGGAGCGCGTGTTGGAGAGAGAGAGATTTCTTGTTAAGGCTCCTCCCGTGAAGGCAAACACGGGCTATGCATTACGGTGAACTCGGCTCCCTTCACCAGCACCCAAGCGTCTGCCACGGGGAGCGGATCCAGCCCAGCTTCAGGTGGGATTACCGGAGCTGTGTCAGGGTCTGGAAAGGGAAAAAACCCTAAAAGCTAAGATTTATTGTCACTGTTAGAAAGCAAAAGAAAGAAAAAGGAGACTGTCACTTTTCTAATAATTGCCGTTTCTAGAAGAACTAAAGGTCCTTATTCTGGTGGATTTTCAGCACACAGTTTGTGCCAGCCCAACCACGACTCGGAAGATCCCTGCAGAGCTCAGCAAGGCTAAGCAGCTTTTAAAATGAAATGCATTACAAAATTCCTTCTTTTAATCTTTATTTTTAATACTCAGTGCAAGAATCACGGAAAACCACATGATTTTGAATTGTCGGGCTTCCTCCATGCAGTTTGTAAACAAAAATAGAAACAAGGTGGTTGCCTGACAGCAGCGACAGGCACATCGCCGCTTCAGCTGGATTTCTCTATGAATAATAAAAATGTCTTTGCTCAATAACTCACTGCTATCAATACCTGATTTTATTTACATAAAAACTTGTGATCCAGCAATGAACTTGTACGGTTGTGATTTTTGCTGTCTATTTTAAAGGGTCATCTAAGATTTAAACCCCTGGTTATACCATAAGCCCTGGTTAGAACTTTTTCCTTTTCTCTAACACCACTGTCCTTCTCCCTGCAGAAAAAGATAAACCTACTGCTTGCCTTTAAAATCATCCTGGTCTTTTGCTCCCACACCCCACTCTAATTTCAGTCTTAAAAGCTCAAGGAAAAAGAAAAACAGAAAAACTCTTTGGGAGTGAGACCGCTCAGGCTGGTGCTTTCCTGCAGACTGTTGTACGATCCCAATCCCGAAGCGTGGCAACCCAAGGCTCGTGAAATCGCAAACAACCCCAAACACTGTGCAAACAGCGGCAGGCTCCGAAGGCGCGGAGCAACGCCGCCTGACACTGCCTCCGCTTCCAGGAGGCTGCTCCGATAAACCCTTCCAGTGCCTCTGCCGAACTTTGGGCCTTATTTTTAAAGAAATTACCATTGCTGTGGCTATTGTTAGCCTGGGCACGTGCCTCACGCTTCCCCGACTCGCCAGAGCTTTGCTGAAAGTCGGGGAGGGGGGGGGGAGGGAGTGGGGGGAGCGATTCTGCAGGGCTGAAAGCCCCGTCGATGAGGGGAAGGGATTGATCCAGGCTGGCCAAGGGGCCGGGTTAACAGCCCCCAGACAGCACCTTTAATTCTGGAAATCAAGGAGGCAGTTGGAGGGGGAAGAGATCCTGTGCGTTATTTATTTATGGCTTTTCACAGCCATAGCAGAAATTAATCAGCTCTGATACTGCAAGTGAAACCAGCTGCAGTTCCTGTAGGCTGATGGCGCTTGCTCTGTCAATCTCTGCAAGCCAAAGTTTTCATTGCTGTGTTCAAAGGTGCAACATCATTTTGGGTCAATTTATTAACTGCAGTTTAGCTCAGGATAACGCAAGTTTTGTTCAGACACTCCGAAGATGTTTATTTTTACTTCAAGATTTGTCATGGGCTGCAGAGAAATAAAAGCCACATATGGACTCATCTGCTGTGGAACTGTATGGGGAATTATTTTAACTGTAGCTGTAGAAGTGCCGCTCTGGCATTCTATTTGCTTTTCATTAGAAACTTTGTTCTGCTTAAAAATAATATTGTGGGTTCATTCTCTGCCTTAGAGGAATGGAGCGAGGGAATGAGGAACTGTGCACAGAAATCCTCACTTATGAAAACTAACATTTTAAGTTATGCTACTTGATAACTTCCCCGTGCAGCCCAAAATAGCTGTTTTAATGTAGAAAGCTTTAAATGCTTGAAGACTCTCCCCACACCTGCCAGCCCCCAGCTGTGCTCGCTGTCAGCAAGAGTACCTGCGTACTGGGTACCCTCGGAGAGCTGGGTTCCTCTGAAAATAAACCCCGAGGGAAGCAGCAAGCTGGGGGCCGAGGCTGTGCCCTCCGTGGAGCCGAGCCCGCAGCCAGGGAGCCTTCCCCGGCCAGTAATTCCTTATTTCAGGAGCAGGGATTAGGGGTAGCTCCTAAGGCAAAACAAAATAAAATATCTCATCTCGATCAGCTGGTTAATTGTTCATGCTGATGCCAGTTAATAAGAAGTACCACCCTGGCATCCATATGCTCAAGCAGCGTTCTCCTGGGAAGCACCGTGCATGCCGGCCGGTGCAGCGGCCACCCTTAGAGAGGGGATGGCTGGAGCCATAGCAGAGTTTCTACCTACAACAATAAATAGCAGCTCGAATATTTGCTTACTTAGGGCGGTTGTCAACATGCAGTGTATCTTCCAGCACTAGGTACAAGTTACAGGTAAATGTTGATTTTCTGATGGGGCTGCTGCACTCTAGCAGTGACGATTTGTGCACGAGTAAACATCTATCGCCCATCAAAGGCATCTCTGGAGCGCCCACCAATCACCATAGTAACTGAGAACCAATTACAGTAATTAAGATTCACATGGAGTTGTCCCTTACAATCAGAAGCTATTCTAATTTTTAATTTATTTATTTATAGGTGTCTCTGGTGCTCGCAGCCGCCACCGAGCCCGGGTGATGCGCGGGCATGCTTCCCACCGAGGCGCCACGACCTTTCGCATTTAAAGGTCGTGGGGAAAGCCTGCGGCGAGGAGGGGAAGGGACGGGGGGCAAAGCCTGCGGCGAGGAGGGGAAGGAGCACCACCCCCCCCGGGGCTGAAGGCACCCCCCAAGCACGGGGGTCTGATGCAGAAGTGCCCACCTAAACACGCACCCCCGGGCGTTATTCCCAGGAGGGCCCCGGCTGCAGCCGGAGGGTGATGCTGAGCAGCACAGGGGGATGCACCGGCAGCTTGGAGCGAGAGCCTGTCCCAGCCGCCCGTCAGCGGCGCGGAGCAGAGGCAGGGAGCTGGCCCCAGCCTTTAAAGCTGTCACTCGGCAGAAACCCACAGGCAGATTGGCAGCCAGGAGACTGGGGCGGCTAAGCAGCCTGCCAGGGGCCCTGCCGAGCCCGGGCTGCTCGGCCGGAGCAAGGCAGTTGTGCAAAAATTCCCCGCTCTGAAGCCAATTTTTTTTTTTTTTTTTTTTTTTTTTTTTTTTTTAATAAATACACACTATCAACCGTGGCAGCAGCATTGTAGGGGCTCCAGCAGGGTAGCACATGAGAGGCCGTGACAGCATTTTCCCTTACATTTGAAGGGTGCATATGGTGGGGGGAAATGCAAGGTTAGCGTGCGCTTTCCTTCCCGACCGCCTACATTTGCTGTTATCATCAGGCATTGTAATGGCATCGGACACTGTAATAGCATCAGACACTCAAAAATTACAAAATAAAAAAATTATGAAAGGACTGTCTTATTATTAGTATTTGACATTTTTTCTGTAATGTTTGTTAATGGTATCAGCACACTTATGTTGGATAATTTGAGCCCCTTTTCTGTCACCAGACAGAAATTAGATATGAAGATAAAGCAGAAAAAAAAATATAGTTACTGACTTTATTCTGCACAGTGAATATCTCAATTAAAAAAAAGACTTTAAGAATCCTGTATACAAATTTAAAAAGCATGTTGTAAGGAAAAAAAAAAAAAATTTTTTTTAAAAAGCAAACATAGCAGGTATCTACTCCAAAACGCCCCATTAAAGATCCATTTCCGAGCCCCAAACACCTCCTTCCACAGCTCCGCTCTCCGCGGTGAATGGCACAAGAGACACTCCTGTTGCGTAAAGTCAAGTGGGGTTACGCTGGGTTACATTGCATCACTAGGCACAAGACATAACCACATGTAAAATGACACAATGCAAATTTCAACAAGATGTGGGTTTCCTCCTACATACTGAAATGCACACCGCTGGCTCTCTGGATGACGACTGGAGATCGGCGGTACCTTGGGGGAGCACCACGCGCAGTAAAGCCTCCACCTTGCTCAGGTGGATCACTGGAAAGACGCTTTTATTAAAATATTAGCCTCTCCCTTTCCTTTAGTTCTACCATCCAGCCTGTCTTTTCTTTATCCAGTTCCAGACACCTAACCTAGATAAGACCATGAACCATGCAGGTATAGATCAGCAGATCTATACGTCTGGAAACGTGCATTGCAGGTGGAATACCCTTTTCAAAACCTACACATGTGTAGGTACACAGGAGGATGATCCTAGACACTCAGAGAGTTGTAATTATTAGAAAGCTAGTTCTTTACCCTTTAGAAAAGGAAAAGAAAAAAAAAAAAAAAGACTAAAATGTTTTTATCTAATTAATAGGTTAACCACTTCCCTGCCAGGGGCTCAGCATAGCCACAGGCATCACCCTGGAATGTGTCCACCTGCCTCACGCTACTCAGGCAACATAATTCCCCATAAAGCAACGCAAAATCAAGCCCAGACTAACAAGAAAAGGACTAGGTGAAGAGCCAGAGCAATTTCCCTCACTCACAGCCGTGCTAATCTACTCACATCCTAGCAGCCGAGCTGCTTTAGCCTCTTCTAAGCTAGGAAAGGCAAACTGCTGCCAGTAGTGATCATGCAAATGTGTAAATATTTATGAACTCGCAAGTTTTGAATATACAACCTTTATGGCTGTCAGTCTTCATGGTTATAGATCTTTTTGGCTTACAGATTCACTTCTGAGCATGAGAACTTCTCAATTCCAAGCCTGGTAAGTCAGGACAGGTTTTCATGCCAACCTCAACACAACACGTTCAACTCATTTTCAGAAAGGGGTGGAAGGAACATGATGATAAGTGCCATGGGAGCCCACTGTCCCCACCGAACCCTCTGGGCTGTGCCACAGAAGACATCCCTGCCCTCCTTCCACATCTCTCGTAGGCAGATTTCACCAGCCAAAGAGTGCTTCAAGCTCATTTTTCTCATCAATACCAACACCACGCCAGATGCACAGACAAAGGTCAATGTCCAGCTAATGCATTTCAGTGCTAACTGTGACCAATGAATACTAATTTAAAGGCATTTACAGAATTTCCAAGCCGCTGCATAAGATTTGTTCCCGTTAAGTTTCAGTCTTTCACCTAAAGAACAGTCCTGCGAAGCAAAAACCCATCATCTCCCATTCGGTGTTTCCCAGAAAACTTCAGGTCAAAGTTTATTCTGTCCACAGGCAAGAAGATGATTTATTTATTTATTTTGAATAAGCCAATCCTGCCAACTTATTCCAAGTTTGTGAGCCTTATTTCAGAAGTACCCAAGATAAAAGGAACAGCCATGGCTTGACTTCAGTATCTCAGCTGACGAGCTGGAAATGACCTGCAGCCTGGTGAAGCCTACTGCAGGTTTATGTTCGTCATTTCAAGTTCAACCACAATTCAAGGAAAGATTATAAAGATAAAAAAACCCAAGTGAAACACCTATTTATTTACCTTAGTAAAAAATGTGGAATTTTTCACTACTTGTTTACCTTGACTCTGTTGATTTACTTGAGGCAGTAATAAATAGATATTGCAAAATATGATCCAACCTCTTGAAACATGAAGCCTAGACAACCAAAGCAGGGCTCCAGGCAGACATCGATACATGGCAACATCCCTGTTTAGGGTACAACCTGTATATGTACACTTGTTTTGTGCTTTTGAGATGAACTATGATAAACTTAACTTGAGTGAAGAGTTAAACGTTCTGGTTACCTTCAGACAGTACATAATATCAGAGATACGAAGAAAGCAGCATGTTCCTTACAAGAAGTGAAATATCATGCTTTGATTTGGCCTAGCATGTCATTGAAAACCATTACATACGTTTATCTTGGGTTTTTGCCAAGACTGGGAAACTGTTAAATATCTTTTATGTACCACTTGTCTACATTCAAGAGAAGAATAACGGGGTGCTTGAGATTACTCCCGTGCAGCTCTTTCATTGCTCATCATCTGGGATGGGGTCTGTGGGAAGAAAAACCACAAACTGCACCAAAATTATGGAGCCACCTAGGAGAAAAACTTCTGAATCTCTGAAGGCTTCAGTGGTAATGCCTCTTAGACCATTTTGACTCACACCCAAGTAGAAAGTCTCAAGACACAACTGCCCCTGAAACCCAATGTATTTCCAAAGGAAGATCAAGGTTCAAAAACAACAGCTTTCAAGTCATCCCAATTCTGTTTTCTGCTTTTAAACCAGCACAGAAATGTGCTACTAAACAGTAAGAGCAGAGCTCACATAAAATCTCCTATCTGGAGATATTAAAAAGCTCATATGGTAAAGGTCAGGTCATTCACGGCCACCCACAACCACCATGGGAACAAAACCAACACAGTACCTTTCATCCAGCACTAGGACAAATGCCAGAAGAAGAAAACTTGCTTTGATGACCCAGAATATTGGGTCTATAACATTTATAGTGCACCTAGCAGCCCATCAGATGGCAAAGCAGAGATCTGGTTGATTGCCCTACATTGATCTATCCCCAAATCAGCGATGGGCAGGTGCATCCCATTGCCTATCTGCTCACCCTACCAGTTAACTCTGGGGGGAAAAAAACAGCAGCTGAAGACCTGAAGACCGCTGATTGCTTTTATTTTATTTCTCATTAGTTGTGATTCTTTACAGATACAGAAAGTTTTATTTTATAGGTCCAGCCACAAAGTTCATCTACACAAACTCTTCTAAACCCATCTTATAATGTTTTTTTAAAAAAATAAAAACAGGGATAAGAAGGACATATGCAACACCATTTTTGGTTGGGTTTTTTTTTTCAAGCTTTAGGATCCCAAATTAATGACTTCCTCTATATTTGTTATGTCATGCAACTAAGATGACAACAGTGTCTCTCTCAGTCCTTGTTGGGAGAAGGGACTCCACCAGGTAGAGCACAAAAGGTCTTGGAATTTGCACATAAAATGTAAAAGTGGTAAAATGTAAACTGCTTGTGCCACTGAGCTTCCCAAAGACAGTGTTTCTGCATCCCAGGGCTAGGAGTGATGGCCGTGAGCAGCCCCAGGACCTGCTCAGTTCCTGGCTGGTGGGTGACTGGGGACTTGGGGGATTTTGCATTCACGTCTAGAGAGCAGACTCTGCCGCTCTTGCTCAGCAGCTCCAGTGCTACGGGTGTGATGGACGTTGCTGAGCTTCTGGGAACAAGAAAGTTATTCCCAGAAGGTGCCAGTTCATAACACAAAGTCTCTTCGATGGCAGTGTCCTGGGCAGGACACTCCAGGGACACTACAGGACCCATAATACTTGTACTTTTAGCCACTGTGAAGAGTATCTTTTTTCCCCAGCACTTACGAAGAAGAAGCTGAAATGAATCTCTGCCTCCACTGAACCACGTCAAAGAAGATTAACCAGCTCAGGGGTAGCTCAGACCTCTGTTAAGGATCAGCCTTACTATTCACAGCAATTTTTTCCCTAGCCCCAAAATAATTTGTCTGGAAAAGGTTTTAAAATCTAGCCTGCCTGAAGTTAGCAAAATAAATGCCAGGGCTGCTCATCTAGTTCAATGTGTCTGCATGTCTGAAACCCTCAGATCTTAGTATCTTGATTTGATTATCTTGATTATCAGCATCTGCTTTAGTGGCTTACGCTATCAAACAGAAGACATCAGTTTAAATTATGGCTTCTGTCTTTTACCTCCTGACATAGCTGTCATGCCCAGACTGTGAGGAGGAGGATTGTAGAAGCAAAAGAGAGAAAGCAAAATAAAACTGCATATGTGCTGGAGTGTCCAAAACAGGAGGGAAAAGAGCTGAAGCGCTCAGAAACTGTGGCTTCAGGATACTGCCCTGGGAGAACCTATTTAGGAAGGTAATTTCCTGCAAGAATGTTGATATGTGGAAGCTTCTCTACACCTCCAAAGGAGGATGGAAACCTAACCATGGTGAGGTGTCCAGAAAAATGTCCAACCAGGCCAGTAGCCTTTCATTTCTCATGTGGACACTTTTGGATGCCTTTGGACAACATCCCCAGGCTTAGGGAATGTTATAAGCCAGGATATCTCTTTTTACTATTAATGGCTTTGCCACATTGCTTGATCCTCCTCTCGCCAATCTCTTCACACCTGCAAGGATTTGGAAAAGTCAGTTATGGAGGAGCAATTATGACGCAGATTAGATATCAGACTTCTGGGGACTGAGATGACAACATTCAGTCCTGCATGTGGAGGAGAGATGAACAGATGGGAAATTTGCAGATAGGACCCCAATTTTTCTCATATATTTTGTAACAAAGCATATTTGTCTCACTGGAGTTTGGGTGCCACGGCAAAAGAAGTGCCAAATATTAATATTTGTAAAAGCTCTTTTTCTGGTCCACAGATCGCTGGCTCCAGTGGAGAACATGGTGAATAGGGAGATCTGGAGCTGGAGCTATTTCTGATGTTCCATGGGRTTTTGTTTTTGTCCAGGCCCTTCAATTTTATCTCCTTTTCTTTTTCCCTTTGGTAAGATATCCACAGCTCTTCATTTTACTCAAGGTTTGTTCCTCTCTCCCATTTACTTTTGACTTCCTCTCCTTCATTTTCCCAAGCTCCCCACGCTTTCTCATCGTATCATATTATTCTTTTTTTTCCATAGTGCATGAAAACATGTATTTCCTGAAGGGGCTGGTTGTCATTAAAATCAGCAAGTAAAATACATGTAGGAATGACATTGATACTTTAAGAATCTTTGACTTTTATTAATTTCTCCTTGAAGGAATACCATACCTTTGTTGCAGTGATTTCCAGTGCTCATTTTGTGGACAAAATTCCAGTTTGTGCCATACATGTGGTCCTTCCTTCCTCTCTCCCCAGGACGTACAAGGCTCCCCAAGCTGCTTGGGCCAGTCTCTCAACTCTAAAATTAAAGACAGTTGGCGCATAGCCACTTGGGTGACCATTCRCACCAATCAAAACTATGTAGTTTGAAACGTCAAACAGGCAATGCCATGTTCATTAAAAAGGTTTGCACAACCTCTACTGCTTCAGGTATGGCCAGTTGAAGCACTCAAACAATTACGAAGAATGATCAATTTTATTGATAGTTTGTGAACAGACAAAAGAGCTAAATCTGACAAATCACTAGTGATGGATAGTTCAGTGTATAAATGAAAGAAAAAAAATTAAGGAAATTATTTTTATTAGATTTTAGAACAGCTAAAAGGATTTTAAATATTGTTGGTTTTTATTCTTTCTAAAGAAGTAAAAAAGAAGTTTCTTATCTCAGGCTCTGCCTCTTGCTGTCATACATTACAAACAAGCAAACAAGCAAACCCCGTAGCGAAGAGGCAGGACACAATTTCCCTCAACTGAAAAATTAACCAGTTTGTGCCATTGCTAAGACTCTCCTGTGGTGGTCGGTGCAGAGGAGAGGGTCGATGCCCAGCGGGGGATGTGGCACACCCGCTGCAGACCGTTGCCGACGTGGGGAAGGTGGCTTCAACTTGTGATTACTCTATTTAACGTGATTCACGTGCAGCCTGAGCGGCCGTATTTGCTGCCATTACAGAAAGAGGCAGCGTCAGGACTGAGTAGGTCTCACCTAGCTGGAAGAAACCCAGCATGGGCTAAATTCAGACCAGAACCAGCCCCAGGCTGCTCCAAGGCAGCGCCCACACMGGGTCCTTTTGTGGGGCTGCTTTCGGGCCACCTCGACCTAGGTCGGACCCCACAGATCCGGAGGCCTGGGGTGAGCAGAGCTTGGCAGCAGGGTTAAAGGTCTGCAGCGAGAGGAAATATTTTGGATTTCTAACCGTGTCCACATACTAAAAAGCAGTCCTGGACTCTGATGGTATTTCATCGTGATGTGAGGATCCAAAGCATGAAGCCTATATACCAGAGAAGGAGACTTGGGGTTGTTTCGTGAACTTTAAATAATGCACTGATATTTTAAGTACTTTAACTAAGATGGTATGGACTACAGTTTAAAATGCAGTTTAAAAGTCAGAACTATTTCTCTGGAAGTCTTAAAACTGGCTATTTCAATAAATTTAGAAAATAAAATTTGTAATATGCAACAGAACATGTTTGGCAAAACTGCTGTATATTCAGAAAACTGAACCTGAATTTATTTTCCCTGATATCTGTCCAACATTAATGGGACTGTAAAAGTAAGGTTAGATCTTCCCATTGCATAATGGGATAAATTTGTGGGGAAGAAGGTGGCTGAAGAAAGAGAGAAGCCTGCGATGGGCAACCGAAAATTTATTCAGTCTTGCCTGTTCCTGTTGTACTCCCCGCTCTCCCCTCTAACGGCAAGTACAGCGCTCAGTGCCCAGTGTCGATGCGCATTTCAAAGAGCGTATGATCCCTCTCGGTCCGCAAGCTGAGGGGACTGGTGAAATAAAAGGAAATACTGCGAGTACAAAATTGACTTGCATACTGGGAGCAGCACTGGGCAGCAAAGCCCCAGCGCCACTACTTTCATTCCCAGGATTTAAATAGAGGAAAAAGGTACAACTGAGCTGGTACTTAAAGATATTTGATCATCCTTAGCTGTTGTTAGTGTGAGATACACCGGAGAGGAAATTTGCAGCATCTCTGACACCTAATCAGAGATGCGAGAAGCTGCTGTAAACAGCAGTATAGATGTTCAACGAAGGCTTCAGTTTCAAAATATCATTATAAACCTACCTGTGTGTTTTGTCTCAATAGCAAATGGACTTGCTTCTACCTGGTGCTGTCAGGCACTGGCAGGAGCTGGAGGTGGGTCAGCCCCAGGAGACACAGCCCCCATGCCTCTGCCCGTCCCACCAAGAAGCCGTGTGATTTCATGGATGGTCAGACGGTCTACGAAGAGCCGGGGTGCCCTTACACATGGACAAACCACGTCGCAGCATCCTACATAAGGATGATGCATTTTCAATCTAAGGGTCTAGAAAAACATTTCTGACAAAGGCAGCCCAACAGCAGCAAGATGGACAACATATTTCAGACCAGGGATCTTTTCTTTTTTTTCAATGTGTTGTCTCTACCACCGAAAATTCAAATACCGTGTTGTGCCCATTTTTCATACCTACTTTACAAACACCAGTTAATCCTCATGTGAGCAGTGAGGAAGTAGGTAAGTATGAGTACCAGAGACGGTGCAGGGTTAGTTGAGAGATGGAGGAGATCTCGTCTCCCTGCCTGGTGCTACAATTCAGGTTTAAAGTCAGCCAATTACCCCATCGATGCAACATTTTCTGTGCATCCAAAAGCTCTTCCTGAGCTTTTATCTGGGCGGCAGCCCCTGGGGAAGCCCCTGCTGAACCAGAGGGCTGTTCCTGMTGCCCTCCCTCGTGGAGCACTTCCCGGAGCACGAAGGCAGGCTTTGCCACCTGAGCTGAGCATCACAGCGCCTTCCTAGAAAGCTTCGTACAAGGGCAAACAAGTTACAAACCTTCAGCAAACAGAGATTCCTCCTGTCGGGATCTTGATCCAAACAGGTGCTCATTTGCCTCAAAAGATGGTTTTGCTTTGAAGAGCAGGGAACTGCATGAGAGGATGGGAAAGTTTTGGTCCTGTAAAACAGTCTCAGAGAGGTTCCTGCTGCTCGTTAAGAGGTAAACTTTTCTTGGGCTGTGTGTCACGTCAATCACTGCTTTTTTGCACACCCAAATCCTTCTTTTCCTCTGTTAGATGCTGTTATCATCTTCAAAGCCATATCAAAACAGTGTTTGTTCTGCCCTTTGATTTCCCCCACACAGAGAATTCAAAGAGTACAGGGCTATTTGAGAGGGAGAAAGAGCGAGAGCATTTCAGATGCTCTGCGTGTGTTTGTCTTCCCATGTCTGTGAGTTGGGTAACCAGTGATTCTGACTCCACCAGCAAGCATGCTGGTTGCAGTGGTCTAGGCAGCAATTCGCTCTCTGTTATCCAAARTCATGTTTCCTTAGACAGAGAAAATGGTGACAAAACACAAATTCATCTGCTTGATACAAACCATGACAGTTGTTTCAGTTTTGCAAAAGGAGGTTGATATGTCAGTGAACAGAGTCAAACCTTAAATGAATCATGTTTCAATAACACGTTAGATAAAGATGCACATGTGCATGTGATTTTCACAGCCAAAAAAAAATCCAGGTTTTAACCATTAGGTTAAAGAAGGTTAAATGGAAGTAGATATCCAAAGCCCATCGATTTTCAAGGTAAACCAGCCCACATATTGCCTAAGTAAGTGTACTGAGGTAGTCCATAAATACCAGGTTGGTGGTGCTGATCATTAGAAAAACAAACAAAACCACAAATAAGTAATAGCAAAAAGTTAGATTTCTGTACACAAAAATGTGCACANNNAAAAAAAAAAAAAAAAAAAATCCTCTACACAATAATATAATAAAAAAGGTGTCTTGGGTCTTCAAACTGTAGATACAGTATGGGCTAAGGGATAATACAGTAGGTCAAGGAAGAAAACAGACAGATGTCAAAGAATATCTCACCTGCTGCAATACTTACTCATTTCTCAGCAATCCCTATGCCCAAATCCTTAAATTCAGAAACAGTTTTCCTAGTTTCTCTTCTCACCACATCTCAGAAGTTGCTCACTTACAACTTTGTCATTGCTCCAATTTATTAAAGACTGCAAACACACAGTTGAAGAGTTCATCTTCTTAATTTCCTAGTTTGCACAGACATTATTGCTATCAGATACCATGACCTGGTGGTAGCCGCCGTTCCTAGAGCTGGTTTCACCAGCAGGTTTCAATATTACCCAGGAAAATGAGGCTTTAATTCTCTTTCCTTCTTCCAAAGCTATCCACAGTCTCACCTTCCCTGTCTTTCTTCTTCCTTTAGTTTAAACACGACTCCAGTCCCATTTCACCCCAATCAGCCTATAATTTTTCCTTTTGATCTCTCCTTCTATCTTCATCAAATCTTGTTTATGCTGATTAAGGTCACTACTGTTTTCTTCCTGATACCCTCGACGTGCTATTAAAAGTTTATTTACAGACCTATTGATGAATGCATCATGTTTACAGGCCTATTGATGAATGCATAACAACGTGAACTGGCGCACATGAGAAAGTTTCTATCTTTCTATTTTATTTGACCTTGTTAAAGTGAGGAAACAATTATTTTGTACAAAATACCTCCACACAGAATTTGTTTGTTTTGCACTTGTATGTTAATAGACTTATAGACTTATATGGTCCTTATTTTGCTTTTTACCTGCACAAAGTACTTCTCAGCACTTTTCAATAATTCATTGAAAGTTTCGCTGCAGGGCTTCTGCCTCCTGAAAATTATGCGATTGAGAAGAGTGATGCAGGTAGTTTGAGGTTTTCCATGATAAACATGTCGTGTCACACAAAGATTGCCCTGTAGTAGGTGCCACTTCTCATTGACTCTGTAGGTAAAACACAGAAAAGAGCAATAGGTTGCCTGTGGTTTTGCAGCACCCGCAGGGCTTTTTTCCTGGGCTGGTCCATGCAGAGCCCCGCCGACGCTGGGGACCTCTGCGCAGATACAGCTCGTGGCACACACAGCTCCTCGGCAGCTGCCTGCTGGCAGGTAGCTGCCGTCTTGGAGCACGTTGCCAGTAAAAATCACTTAATCGAACAAAATTCAGGTTTGCATGCATATATTCGGTGCACCGGGATGCTGTACGCCTCGGCAGCACCCAGCCGCCGGAGCAGGCACTCCCCACGGAGGGGATGCGGACGGGCAGACTCTGGGGCAAAAGGTGGGCGCTGGGCTGCAGCACCCACCCGGAGGCTTCGCATCCAGGATGGGCACTGGGGAGCTGGGAAGCGAGGGAGAAGAGGAGGAATTGGGCCTGAGAGCATGTCGCCTCCGAGGCCACAGAAAGTTTTTAGTCCCCTCCCAGATCATTTTTACGCTTCCTGCAAAATTTGTAGCCTATTGATTTTTTCCCACTGACAGATTCCTTCCAGCAGCGCACTGAAAGAAGCAGAACAGACGGTGGTGACGACCATCCGCGTGGGCACCGGCTGAACAGAGCCACCACTGCTCTTGCTGCTGTCAGCATGAGCACAGTCCGGGAAATACGGACCCTCATTTCCTAGCTGTTGTGCAGAAAATGAAATGCGGCAGAACGGTAATGTTTTGCAGGGCTAACATTTCTAATTGATGAAGTAATAGCAATAGCTTTCAAAAGCAAACTTCACCCTTTAAATCTAGATCTTCTCATGATTTCATAGTAACATCARTGAAATCAGACTTTAGCTCCCTGCGCTGAGCAACGGCACAGGTACGGACACACGCTACAGAAACGCCCAACTCTTAGATGAGAGAAACGTCCCTGAGCACTAGTAATAACTGTGTCTGCAACAAGAGATCCAGAAACCTTGTACAAGGCTGCATCCCAAAGCGGATTTCATAAATCCCCATAAAACACTACGTTTCTTTGTTTTTCCTCTAAAATAGTTCCTGGCAGATTTTTTTTTTTAACCTTTTTTAACTTTTTTTTAACAGACTTGGATTCCAAGTGTGCACATTCCGCTGCCTTTTGCCTCAGAGAGAGCTGGGTTTATTTATTTATTAAAGGATTTATTTATGTATTTTCACAGCATAGCCCAATTAAACTTGACAGCTTATTCACAATGGATTCCTGCCCGATGGCAGCTGAGACACATTACATTAAGAAAGACAGCATAATAAAGAATATAACTAGCCGAATTAGCTATCGGTATATTTTGTGCTCCTTTGTTTATGGTTTTTGCCATCTGATATTCGCAAATCTTACATTTGGGGACAAGGAGGCATGTTCTGTGCATGCCACATAACTTGATGTTTAAGCAGCTGGCATTCCTCCATACATTACATGTTAAAATCACACAGAGACACATGCACACCTTATTAATATTGACACGTCTTCATTACGAATAGTGGATGCTTTCTCCCTCCCTCTCCTAGCAGGCTGCCCACGGTGACTGTAACCAGAAATGCTTCTGGAAGGGGCTGACTCCCCGGGGGGATGTTCCCCTGTCTACTCTGGGATTGCCCAGCCTTGGCTCCTCGGGACAYGTCTGTGCCCCAACACTTGGGGTCAGCAAGTTTCTTCTGTGCAATTCTTTTAATTCTCTTTTTTTCTTTTTCACCTGGAATTATGCAATATGGAAATAAGTAAATCTTACTGCTGTAGTAACCGAGCCAACGTGTTATCTGCGATGCCTTGCCTSAGGTAGAGCAGGGCAGGGTTTGGGTGGTTTCTCAATCCCAAACGACAGCCCTGCTGCCTTACAGAGTGCCCCTGCAGCCGTGGGCGCGGGGMCCCCCCCGCAGCCCTCGGGGACGGCTGGGTGCCCGCGGGAGGGCTGGGGGGCTGCTGCTCCGGTCAGTGCTGGTGGGATGTATCTGCAGGAGAGAATACACTGACTTCAGAAACTGCAAACAAATATAGCATGGATGAGAGAGCGCAGAGAAAAGTATTGTGAACACTTACAAAGTAATATTAATTTAAAGAGCTACTCATGCTGAAGGAAAATCTGCTGAGCACAGTGGATGTTCTCCCCTATAACAATACTCGTATGGAAGAACTAAAGACACATTTTTTTTCTTTTCTTTTCTTTTTGTGGACTAGAATTTGAAACATAGGAGATGCTGATGTCACATAACTCTTCTTACAGTATAACTGGAAGCAGAACATTGCTACATGGCATCATGCTTAATAGACCCAAGGAAGAGTTTTTCCTGGGTAAATACTGAGTCTTAAATTCAAATGCAAGATGCTGGAACTTTAAGCTGTTTTTAAACTTAGATACGCTTACTGCAAAAATACACTTACCCTAAAAAAATATACTTACCCTAAAGCATGCGCACCAATGCAAAGCTCAGCTCTCGCCCTACAGCTCTGCAGGGCCATCACTGTCCAACCAGCCTTCCCGGAGCATCCTTGAYGCGGTGATCCTGACCTCTGCATCACACCAGAAAAATACTTCTGCAATGGGCTGAGCCTCTCGCTTTATCCCTTTGCATTTTGAATTCGTCATATTTACATCTGTTAATGCTTCTCCTTCAGGGTAATCACAGGGGGGGATTAATTATACTCATCAGTTTAATTATGTCAGCTCTGAATTGCTTCACTTTTTAGCCTAAGCTGTAGTGTCCAGCACAACAGCCACCCTAAGGACTGAACACGTGCATTTCAGAGGTTTTCTGTCTTTCCTTAAAATACGAAGTTTGAGCATCTTTGATATGTAACTTCCCATTTTCTTTGTGTCTGTGGTCTGGAAAGGAGCTTTTTTCCCTTTTCAACACGGACTTCTACAGGTTACCAGTACTGTACTGATCATGTTGGCCTTTCAGCGTGAGGCTTTTCTTCTACTCCTCCGATTCCCCACTCGTCTCTGGGACTTGCTTTTCCAAAAGCCTTCATTATTCCTCTGCAGTTCATGCCACCTACTTCCATTTAGAGGCAATCTCCTTCAAGTACACAGTCCTTGCCATACGATGCTCCCGCAGACATCCCGCTAGCTCAGGCCCAGCCGAGTTTTCTAATTAAGCAGATCGGCAGCACTCATAACCCAGCTGCTGGGCACGCCTTCCCACCTGGCGGAAAAATCCCCAACTCGATGTCTAGTATTCCCATTGCCTTTTTGGGCGGGGGGATTCAAGGAGATGTTAACCTGTTGTTCAAGCAGCGATATGGCCGGGGGTCCTCGGGGTGTAGTCAAAGCAGGTTTGCACGGAGAGGTGGTGCTGATGGAGATGGAGATGCAGGCGCTCGCCCCCCCTCCCGCTGCCCCAGCTCAGCCCCGGCTGCAAAAGGTTGCGGGAGCTGGCGGAGCAGAGTTACTGCAGGTGAGGTCCCTCTTTTCCTCTTTGCAATGACTTAGAGCAGTTGGGCCTTATCTTCATTACAGATACTGCAGATTAAATGCATGGGAGAGAAATACCAGCAAGATAGCGTTTAAATCCTGTTGAATGGCAGGATTCATCGCTTCTTTTCAAATATAAAGAATTAGTAAAAAGAAAAATAGTATAGAGAGTGCCATATTTTTTGGAAAAGCAAGATGACACATCCTTCTAGTACCTCAGCGCAACACTCAATATTATGGCTTTGCAATCTAATTTCTATTGCTTCACCGGGAAACTATTTAGATACTGTACCTCCAGGATTGTTCTAATTATATTGATAATATCGGCATTGATATTAGTGTCAACTTTACATATTACCGTGGTGAGAAATTCTTGATAATCATTGCACCAAAAATATAACAACGCTAATTATTTTCTTTGTTTGCATTTGGTTTCCTGGGCTTCCAAACTGCTTCTCTGCACAAGGTATAAATGGGACTGATCCTGTCCCCAGTTAGAGGGTCTCTTTGGCACTTAGGCAGGGAAGCATCATGCCACGCAGAGCAGCAAGAGCCAGAGGTAAAGCCACCGCAAGCCGCTCAGTGAGAGGAATAACCACCCCACGGCATGGGGAAACGGATGGTGCAGACGTCCGGCTGCACTTGGGTAGGGAGGTGTCAGAGAGTTTGCATGAAAACTGGCGGAGGTGTCTTGCGTGCTGAAAAAAGTCAACTTTTGTTGACTTTGAGGCGCAACTAGGAACAGTTCCACCTCAAAAAGGCAGAGACCACCCTGCCRGGATGGGCAGCAGGAGACTGGGATGCTCCACGTGGAAGCTTCCCGGCAGAAGAGGTTTTGTCCCTGTTCCAGCTCCTGCCCAGAAAGGAGCCCCCGCGGCTGCTTTCCTCCTGCCCCTCTCCCCAGGTTGGATCCCCGGGAGGACAAACCTCAAAAGCCGGGTGCCAGAGACCTGCGAAGAGCTGCTCGTGTCCCAGAGCGCTCCAAAAGGAATTTCTAACTCCATAATACTATGTTCTCAGCAACCTCCTAATCCTTGCAAGCTCTTTATATCGCTGCCCCTGTCAAGCCTCTCTACCATCAATCACCAGTGGTGTGTGTGATCAGTTTAAGATACTAAACAGACTGGTCAGATCTGGACATTTTCTTTGTAGGGGACCAAGCTCTTCCCTGCCACATAAATACCTTTTCTTTCTATGGAAAATGCATTTTCTTTGAATTATCCTAATGAAAAGAAAGGCTTTAGGGGAGAAGGACGACATTACACAAAGGCAACCAACAACTTTTTAAGAGGTGAGCGGGTTACAAAATGACGAAGGGTGCTGGGTTTTTTTCACCATTGGAATGATTTCGTTCAAAACAAGCATTTTTGCAAAAATAGGTTTGATTTCTTCTTTGGCCTGAAATGCCACCTCTTTGAATTTTAAGCCTTCTTTTGTTTCAGCGTGAATTTACTTTTCCCCATTAGTTCTTAAAAAGGACCAGGTTGTAATAAGGTAAGTGCCTGTGCACTGATGTACAGGCAGATGGAAGCACAGACCTTTCTCCTCTTCGTTGTGGTTTGGGCATGCCCACAGACTGGGACTGGGACAACATCCCATCCCTTCCTGACCTGGGATCAGGACTACCAGGAAGACCAGCCGCTCTATACCCAGCGACGCATTTTAATTACCTGAGCAGCAGCAATGCATGGGAATGAGCTGCATTTTTCCTCAAGCTCATTCTGCACGCTGAGGTCTGACCTTTTGTAGCAAGAAGCCTTGTTGTGACTYGAGCGCAGGCGGGCTGGAGGGGGCTGCGGAGGCAGAGGCTACCATCACCGTGGTGGGCATCTGCTGCTTTTAGCTGGAGGTTGAGGATCACGTTGAAGATCTGGGAGCAGCCGAGCAGGGGATGGGCATGCTGCAAACAGCTGCTGCATCCAGCAGCAACATCTGGCCCAGTGGCATGGGAAGGGCTGATCCCACCRCTCCTGAGACCACCACAAAGCGCAGAGGCAGAATTGTGGCAGCTGGACTTTTAAAAAGAGAGATATTTTTGTAGTTATTTAAAAATACACATACACTTAAGTTTTGCTCTCTGGAATCTTGTTTCTCTGTAATTGACTGTGTTGGGAAGATGAAACACAACCAAATCTGCTTAGGGTCTTGGTTGCATTACCACGCATATGATGCACAGTGGGCTCAGCGCGGGGCTGCAGGGGCTGGGTCAGGGTGGCTGCCCAGGGCTGTCTGCCTCCCGGCAGCGGGGCTGGCTGCCGGATCTATAGAAATGGCCACCTACAGAAGTCACCTCCTACACTGTTTCCTTTCATTGAAGTACTTTCATCTGAATATCTCCAATTTTTGAAGATTTTCAAATGGAAATGCTCTAAGAAAAATCAGTTCATCACCCTACCCAGGTTTCCAGAGCAGGAGAGATGCTAGTTATGCAAGGACTCTATAGAAACTATATAGACATTGTATGGACAGAACACTTCAGGGAATATGAATTACTCCTTCAGCTGTTCTAGGTACAGAAAAGACAACTTTCTCCTAAACCAGATGATGCATGAACAAGCTTGGGAGACTCTTACACCTTTCCACTACTCTTCATTTTGCCAGCTAACTAGCTTCCAGGGAAGAATATCCATTTTTGAAGTAATTTCTAAAGGCCTTATTGTCTCCAGAAACCCCAACCCCAGGCACATTGGCGCTTGGAGCAGGTGACAACCCACCCACACTCAYGTACCGTGGCTCTCCAGCCCGGACCCCGCTGCGTGGGGCATGGCTGATGCCGGCCGTGCGTCCCGGCAGCACTAGGTGGTGTTGCAGAGTAGTTTTGCTCTAAATTAGTGAAAAGGCAAAGTTTTTTTGTACTGGTTTAATCTACTATCACTATCACAGCCAGGTATGTTTGTATCGACCAGCCTTCCCAAGACTTAAAAAGTTCATTCCAAACGTGTTGCCCGTGGGTTTGCCGAGGAGGGATGCTGGGGATGGTGTGCCGACCGCCGGCCTCAGCAGGAGGAGGTGGTACCCGAGCATCCTCTGCTCCCCACGCACCTGGGCATCGAGGTAGGGGTTACATATGTATACACATTAGTAATTTCAGCTTTTTTTCCAGCAAATAACATTTTCTATAGCCTCAGAGGGTTTTGAATCCAGTATACCCGGATCCGGTGCTGAAAAGCTCCAGAGAGGATTCCTAGTACTCCAGGACTTTTCTACATGTCTAAGTTTAGGTTCATTTTCTCAGCGGATGGATAAAAACTACACGCACTTTCTGACCTGGATGATCATCACTAGAACTCGCCCCCCCRAAAGAAAGAAAATTTTAAATCAAATTTTGCTAGTCTTGGTATTTCCAATTCAAGCATCAAAACATTTCAAAATAATTCAGCTATTTTGAAAGCTAAAAATATTGGCTGCTTCAAGGAAAATTTTTGTTTGGATGCATCCAGAGGAAATACATAACAGACAAGGAAAGCTTATGTTACCTACAATGAATGTGGACATAGAAAAGAAAATGGGAATAATGATACTTGCTCTCTTTTGTGAAGTACTTTTTTATAAAAGCATTATGTAAGGGCTTAGCCGTACTAAGAGTGTTTATAGTGAAATAAATTGAAAATCCTGAATTATTTCAGTCCCTTTCAGTGCCACAAATTGAATGCAGTTTCTATTAAAGCACATCTCCAGGAAAAAAAAAAAAAATCTGTGAAAGCTGGGTACCTACAAGATATTTATTAGAAACATGCTTCTAGGAAATAATTCTCTTTGCCAGAAACTCTACAAATTCTTGCAGGATTCACTGGATGGCTCGGTCTGATGTGCTCTGTCTTGACTAGTTGACAGTAGTCAAACCTTGTGTCTGTTTCCATTTTGTAGTAATARGGTAATTTTAACTATAGTGCTTGTTCACAGGAGAAAATGTTCCTGTGGCATACAGCACTAAAACCTCCTACTGTGAAGATTTGGCACTTAGGCTATCACCATTAAAATCTTATTAATTCTAATTATTATGCCATTCCCTGAAGAATAAACCATGTTGCATCTTCATAAAGTGCATAACGGGTACCTATTTCCGTGCTCTCTGTAATTCTAACGCATGGTATTTGCTTTCACTCCCACTTTCTAACTCCTCTCCTTCCACCTAGCTCTCACAGCTAACACGAGCTTTGTGCTCATGAGCTTTCTGCCAAGTGACTTTCAGCCCTTAGGCCACCGATGGATTTATTAATGTTTATGCACATTCCCACAGCCTAGTGTGGAAGAGGGTTTGGTGGGGTTTTTAGGTTTTTTTGGTTTCTTTTTTTTTTCCCAGTATCTTTGAGCATAATAGTATCCACACCACACATATTACAAGACAGATTTTAYGTGGTTTTTTCCAAGCTAAGGGTAAAATGCAAGTATCTCAGCCTCCCAGCCACACACACGCTCCCAGGCTGCCCGAGCGCTGCTTCACCCCCACCCCTGCGAGTTTGTCCCATCGCAGGCAGCTATAAGGAACATATTTGGGAATTTCCCCGACTGCTAAAAAAAGGGACTTTTGATCATGAGATGCCAGAAAATATTGCTGGAAACTGTGTATGCTCTACTTAGACCTACAAAGGATTTCCGTGTTATACATTTAGGCATAAAAGTATAAAACATATATATAGATTATATTATTTTTTCTGTATTTTATATATCCTTTCTAAACGTGCAAATTATGCATCTACCAATTATGCATCTACCAATTCTCTGTATGATTTTAGGTGCATGAATAGCCCTGATGAAATTAGTGCACACAGTTGAGAATACATTTAATTCCTCTCCTGGCTAAGGCTTACTGTGCCAGGTATAAACCTGCTCTAAATGCAATTCCCTGAACTTTAAGTTATATGGAGCCATCGGATTTTCCTAAATCAGAGTTGCTTTTGTGCAACCAAGGAGGCTTTTCCTCCTTAAGGAGCATCTTAAGGATGGGCAGGGGGTGTCGGTGGCAGAGGGCAGACCCCGCGTCTCTGGGCAGGCTGCATCCGCGCCGGCCTCGGCAGCATCCCAACGTGGTGACCAGCCGTGCCTGATCCCAGATCCCGGCTCCCAGATCCTGCCCTCTGCACTCAGAGCCCACAAAGACCAAACAAGTCCACGCTTTACAAGGACACGAAACAGATCCTGGCCTCCTATTGTAAAATCTACACATGAAACTCCCCCGATATTTCTAAATCATCCTGGTTTTGTGTAGCTGTAACACTTTGTCACACTATACACTTCTATACAATATCGGTCTATACAGTGAATTAACAACACCTTTTGACAAAGTGCTATCTCCTGCCACCATCGCCGTGTGATAAGGTACTTCTACATTTTTCATTATTCAAGCACACTCCCAAGCACCCAGAATGAGCAGTGAAATACTTAATGAGACATTTATCTAGTCTATGTATTTTACATTTTGCTGATAGTATAATGAGGCAGAGGTACTGAAATGAAACATCCCTAACATTTCACATAATTTTCCACTTCCACTCCACCATTTTTAGTATTGCTTTTGGGTTTTTCACTGTTTGATGTTTTGAACTTTATCATCACTATCAATAATCACTATGTCAAATGCAACACTCTGCTACGCTTTTTTGGCTGAAAGAATGCCTCACCATTTATCTTCAAGCATATTAGGAAGATGATTGCAGTCTAATAAATATAGCATCAATTTCTCATTCACTTTCAGTACCTCATGTAGATGTTTCCCACTATTGTTGCTGCATTTTTAGTTGCTCAAACCTTTATCAAAGCTATTAAAAATGTATTCTTCACTGTTCCTRGGAAGCTTTTCATGCCTATTTATGCCCGTTTCTGCTTTCCATAGAACCCAATGCACTCGAGCACCGGAAGTTTTTGTGTCTTTAGTTTTTCAGTGATGTCCTAATTAAACAAGATTTATGGGGAGATACAGTTTATTAGACTAATTTAGATAGCTGAAAAGCAGCCAACTTGTTGGTCACACAAGTCCTCGTTTAAATCCCTGTAGTTAATGTAACTGTTTATGAATTGGTATTTTCTTTGACTACTTCTTAATATTATTTATATTGATTGTACGGTTTAGTTGTGCGACAATCCTAAAGAAGGTCAGAGAATATCCATACAACCATATATTTTACTTATACGACACTCTCATCTACACAAAGAGCACTGAAAATTTCCTTCATGTGAAAAATCATATTGAGTACTCACGACCATATCTGAATCTTTCTGAAACTGGCAGAATCTTTTAAAACTCACGTGCCCACTATCCCCTTTTTTCAGTCTATTTTCCTATGTTACAGGGTACATTTTTATTTAGTACAGAACTATTCGCTGTATGTAGTCTAGTGCGAGATAAGTAGATAACTCTTCTGCATGCCCTGTAAAACCCAGTGATATCTTTTGATTTTTAAAAAGCTATGCTAAAATATCTGCATTCATACAGAACTCCTATAACTTTTTCTAGAGTATCTCAGCCATTATTTAGAATTTTTTTCTCTGACGGATTAGTAACTTCTGCATCTGGCACCCAAAACCTCATGACCTGCTGAATCCCATGAGCATGGCAAAGGCAACCAGAGGCATCGCAAATGATGAAAACCTGTTTTTTCCTTGCGGTGTTCACACCATAGGGACCACAGGAGCTAAACATTTCCTCTGCCCTAATTCTGACACAAATAGATGCTTCTTCCCTGTTAAAAAAAGAAACACAGTCCACAGGCCCTAGGCCCTTCAAATCCACTGGAAGACCATAAAAAAGAATATACGTGCACTGGAGTAAGAGGTCAGAAGAGTTTGTATATTAAAAATATGTCTGTTTCTGTATTGAAAATAAGGGAGATTTGAACATTTAATTTTTTTATTCATGTATTACTCCCGCACAGGAATATTCCTACTATATTCATTCTTTATTTGAAAATGATTAGAAGAAAATAACTTCTAAGAAAAAGGGAAAAGATGGTATCTCTGATTAAAAGAATTAAACTTGTCTACAATATCGCATTTATTTTCTATTACTCTGTTGTTTGGAAATATTTTTCAGCCTTGTCTCCCCACCTCCTGATAAAAAAAACATTCGTCTCCCTTTCTTTTTCTAATCTACTGGTACAAATATCAGACTTATAAAAATGATTGCTTCTCCCCATGGGAGTCCTTCATAAGCCTGACGGCACCCTCTGGATTTGCCCATTTCCCAAATGTAATCCCATCCGCCCATAAAGCCCATTTAATTTAATCCCATCCACCCATTCAGTCRAGGAGAATCGGCGAGGGCTTTGGTGTGGGGCGGCTAATCCCCTCGCCGAGCGCGGGGCGGGCAGCTGCAGCCCCCCAGCTCCCCAGCGCCGGGCAGGGGAAGGCAGCTGCCCGCCCCGGGACGCCCTGGCAGGGCGAATAATACCGACACACGCCGTGCCCTTGTTTGCTTTGGTCAAATGGCAAAACCCATATTCCTCCCCTACTTCAGCAACAAATTATAAGCAATGATTAAGTAGCGATAGGATAAAACAATTACTATGCACAGCAATAATTAATGCCTGTTGTAGATATTGCTCTGCCAAGTAGTAGCTGTAGCAATGGGGTAAGCGTGGAAGAAGGGAAGGGAGGTGCCAGACACGGGCTGTAAGGGGAAAGGAAACTCTCAAGCCAGCCCTGTCCCCAGGACTGGGCTGTGCCGGTGTTGTGCGAGCTCTGAGCCAGGACCGACAGAAAGCCCCGCTCCCTTCTAAAGTACTCTTAAAGTAATGGGTAATATAGTAACCGACCACTTAAAGCTACTATACGCTGCTGGAAAACATAGAGCATCTTCAATGTCAGTATAAAAAATAAATAAAAAACCCCAAACCAAACCAAAAAACAACCAAGAAATGAAAAAACCCCACAACAAAACCAGGCAGTACAGAACAACTGGACAACCTTCTCAAATTAYGTCACAAGCTGTGCATGGCAATTACCAGGATAATAATTTTTTCTGTCCTCAGCCTTCATAAGATAACGCCATGGTCTGGATCGGGTAATGAACCCGATTTTAACCTTTCTTTGTGCCAGAGAGCGTGTTCACGGCACAGTGAATGTTAGGCCACTTTGGAGTAGCTCATCGTCTTCTTACGAAACCCCACCACGTTCCTCTGCAGCTTTGCAGAAGTGCAGGAGCCAATATTGAACACATCAGAAGAGCAGGTAGCTCAGCCAGCCGGGCAGGAGAGCCCCGGCGCAAGCTAAGCACAAAGAAATCTGTCTCTTCTAACCCAATGCTCTCTCTTACAAATCTGCCATACTGGTAGCATGCACAGAAAAGGCTCCCTTCATTGGCAACATCATCGCTATTTTGGTGTGAACTCAAGTCAACCTGAGCATGGACATATTCTTGGATAAGTGGGATGGGTTTCCAAAAGCGCAGTTGCAGCTGGATGCAAAGCAACCTGATTATCAGGCATGCCTTTGAATAATTAAACTGCAGAGTGCTTGTACAATCCAGACTTAAAGAACTAACAGGCATCTTCCTGAGGCATAAATTGCATGATACAGTCCTTCAAATAATTTTCTATCCACATAGAAAAGCCCAACTCTAATTTTGGGGCACTAGTTTTCTTCAATAACTGCAGTTCTTTCCTATAATAAGATCTACAGCTAAACAAAACTCACAGAACATGACTTTGGCCAAATTCAACATGCTTCTGCAATGAGGGTACTTGAAAAGTTAAAATACTCTCAATGAATGAGATTGCTTTTGAAAAGTTCCAGTCCACCATTGGATAAGGCCAGATTTTGTCATTCTCGTATGTCACATATGAAGTGGCCCAGCAATCTTCTAAATAATTTTTTAAGCATTTGACACTTTCAACAAATGGATTTTACTATTTTTTTCATCATACATTTACCACATACTGTGTCTGTACTTTCCATTSCAGTAAATAGATGATTAATCTTGTTAGCATAAAAAGGATAGCTTTTCTAGCCTATTTTGAATGTGCTCCAATATAATGAATTGTAACTGAAAATCCTGAAGCACCCAGATGACAGGCAAAGATTACCATGTCTGTGAGATTCTGGTTATAAAAAATGCAAGTTAATTTGCTGGAGTGTCATGCATTTAAGCGCACTGCTCATGTTTAAGTTTATTTGGTTATATCCTAGTAATTTAGGTCAACCGAGTCAAATAATACAATGACACCGGACTGAAGTCTAGAAGGTTTTTTGCCTCCTGTCTTAGCCCTTCATCTTCAATTGTCAACATACTCCAAACTTCACTATCGCTGTCAGAATTGACATTGGAATCTGCAGCAGTATTTGTCTTAATCCAATATTTGTCTCATTCCCACTTCTTACTCTCAGTATTTGCCTTATTCCCGAGTGTTTTAATTTTTGTGTTTGTCATATGCCTTCCCTGTTCCCAAAGACTCATCTGATCTGGTTTCTTCTCATTGCATCTGTAAATGATGGTGCAGTGCATGCATGTGTAATGCAGGATGCCGCGGAAGTGGAGAATAATGACTGGGAAGACTCGGCCGGTGAATACTGAGCTGCCGAGGTACAGCTCCCGCTTCCACCAGCAGCCTTTGCTGCCCTCTTTTTGCTCTCATCTCCCACTTGTCATATTTTCCACATGCAGATCATATGCACACAGACAATTCGTTACCCAAGCCCTAATGAGACAGGCCAAAGGCAATGGGACCCCCTCTCCCAACGAGCATGGGAGCCCCAGAAGTGCTCGCTGGGCACTGAGACCCAGAGGGAGGAAGAGAGAACAGCTGAATGACTTTGCTAATTGCTTTACAACGATGCCACCATTTCCTAATCATGGTGATCAAGTAACACCAGCTAAACAAGCCCCTGCCTTGTCTTCTCCATCCTATGTCTTGATCATTCCATTGAGGAAACGACATATATCGCCCAAATCCATCACATCAGCCAGGAAGGGGAGGAACAGGAAGAAAAAGAGGAAAGAGGGAAGAGAGATAAAGAGAGAGATAAAAGGGGGGGGGGGGAGAAGAGGGGAAAGAGGCGAAGAGAGAAAGGAGGGATAAAGAGAGAAAGGAGGGATAAAGAGAGAAAGAAGTCTTTATTCTTAGGTCATGACAAATGTAAGACTCAAAACATCTAGGGGAAAAAAAGGGGGAAGGGGGAAGACAGAGATAAAGAAAGAGAAGGAGATAGATGCACCCAATCCACCCCTAAAAGGAAATCTCCGGATTAATAGGCTAAAGACCGTACAGAAACTGGTAACTCGGCAAGCTGCAAGTTCCTGAGCAGAGGAAACCCAAGAACAAAGCGAACGCCTTTGTCCTTGGGTGGCAGCAGCAAGAAGGTGGCTTTGGGGACTCCTCAGTTGGTTAGACAGCACTGTGGAGGGAAGCTGACGACTTGGCTGGAGATGTCAAACCACAGTAAGGTGTCATTTGTGTAGGTCTGTTAAAGCAGGCAGTGAGTGGTTAGAGGAAGACTCAATGGATATTATACAGCAGAATTAGCGCATCTGCCCAGCACTGGGGCTGGAGTGGGATTAGATGCACCGTACAGGCAGCTGCAGCACTGGGGTATGGGCTAGACCTGCCCTATCGCTCGATTACATCCCACAGCCATGAGCTGTCACACGGACACGTGCAGCTCTGGGAGCTCATCACCGTTAGCAAGACAGGGTAGATGATCTTCGCTCCCACTCAACTCCTAACTTTACTCTGATGCCCAAAGTCCATTAATCCAGACACAAAGCAGAACATCTCATCTCACTGATTCTTCACATGAACCCACCTAGTGAAAAGCTGACTTTTTCATTAGGCTTGAAGTATAAAAGGTATGTAATGTCTGAGGCATTTATTTTACAAAACACATGCGTGCATCGCTGACTTGACTCATGTTCACACATTTCTTGTGGGAATTGGCTCCTGTGGGAGTTGCTTCCCGTAGATCTAAATCTGCTTCAGATCACCTGCAGAGGAATCTGCTGGACTCCTCCACGCACGACTTTGATGACACCATGCTAAAAGGAACCGAGATTATGAGTTCTGTGCCAGAAGGCTATTAATTCTAAGTCTCCTACTATGTTAAATCTGTGTCAACTACTGTAGTAGTGATATATAGTATAGACTTTCAACCCAAATAAAAGGATCTTTGCTACCTTTTGTGTGATACATCTTCTTGGTAAACCAGTCTATATGCCCAATTAGTTCCATCTCAGTCATTGGTTGTATTATTATTATTATTTTATTATTGCAATTATTATTTCAGGGTTCTGTAATGTCTTCAAGAGTAAGGACATTCCCTTGACTAAAATAGTTACAGAACGAACAGAAAAAGAGAGAGGATGAGGGAATGGAGAAAAAGAGAAAGGGAGATGTGAACAGTAAAAGGAGGGAGCATTAGCCAGTGACTGGCTGTATCATAAAGACACAAAACTTTACAAGACCACCAACTTTGAGATATATACAACAGACATAGCAAACCTGTAATACCTGTTAACCATGTTGTATGAGATACAGAAACCGCAGAGGGGGTAAATGTGGAGAGGGTCTTGTTCAGTGCTTGAACAAGATCTGACAGAAAGAACCTGGCTGCAGCAAATGCGCACAAGAGAGGGGAATTACAAGGTGGAGTAAAGCACTTGCAATAATTTATGCCACTTCAGTAAAAGATATGTATCCACAAATAGGAAGTTTAATCCCTAATTTAGCCATAGCTTGGTATTACTTGTTCCTGCTCAGTGTTTTTTTAGGGATCTCTAGGGTTTTTGAGTGTTTATGGTCTTGTATGACCTGAGACTATCCCAGGTGGTCCACAGCTAGGTTTCTGAAGCCAACACGCCTGCAAGACCTCAGGGTACAGTCATCCCGGTGGGAGACAATTTTCTGCGGGGCCAGCCCAGGACCGTACAGCAAACGCGCTGTGGTTTTGCTTGTTTACATTTTGTCAGGATTGCTGATGTTCTTGCAGAAGTTTCTGCCTGAGCCCTAAATCTTAAAAATTATTTTCTCAAAGCTTAATTCCACCTAGTATAGTCAGTTTTGCTGTTGATGTTAATTTGATGGAGCGAGAATCAAGCCCTTATGGTATATAATGCACTGAGCCTCCCTATCCTTCCCACGCCTGCTACTACCCACACTCACCTTAAACATTTCTATAACTATAGGCATAAAACAGTGATTGTGCTAATGTGTTGACTTCTCTCCTTGAACTGGATGGATTTTTACTGCAGCTTTTTGGATTACTGAGCCCAAATGCTGCAGTAATAATAAAGAAGTATTAATGTTATTAGCTAGTATTTTCCCCTTTGGATGTCATTTAATACCCTTTTCTCTCTCTTCTCTCCTCTCATCTGTCTTACTACAAATCATAGCTTGCTTTACATACTGAGAAGCAGGCTGAAGAGTGTGGCAGTGAGAATTAATTGACAGAAATGACAAAAGACTTTTCTTTCTATATCTAAAATACTCTGCAATATTGCCAAACTGGAAGTTCTTTTAGGAGTTTTTCTTTAAAAAAATAATTAAAAAAATCAGCAATGACCTTAACAAACCAAGGAAATTCTGCGCATCACTCCCTCTCTTCCTATTGAGAGAAGCAGCACTGCCAGAATACACAGTACAATACGTCATGAATTCACATGCATAAGCATTTCGAAAATCCTTCTTGGACAAGGTTTCTATTTAATTGGCTTAAAAAGCCACTCTTCTCCCACACAGTCTTATGCAGAACCATCTGTGCAGGGAATTAGCAATCTGGATAAATAGTCTGTGAAGGAATTCGCCCTGCCTCGCGCGGCTGGACATTGGGGAGCTGAATTCCAGCAGTTGTGCTGACCGCTGCGCCGAGCTCGCCAAGGAGCTGAGCAAATAAATTCAGATGAAATAAAGGGCTCAGAGATGCACTCAAAATTCAAGCCGTACTTGAAAAGGCCTGTTAGATGCTGGGACCTGAGGGAAGCGCAGAGAGCAAAAACACGGGGATTGCCGAGGAGCAGAAGTCAAGCCATTTTATAGCCATTTTGGTGTGGATGTGAAAACTTGTGGTCTACAGTTCTCTGCTTATGATAGAAGGAATTTAGGAAGAACCATCGACACCTTGTCAGTTAAAAATTAAATAGGGAAAAGAGAACAGAGACCCTAAGAAGACATTGCTAGTGGGCACTGCCTTGCAATTGCACCTTGTTTCCAAGTATCCCCAGTATCGTAACTGCTGCCAAGCAAGCCCAGCGTGTGGAGATGGAGGCTCCTGCTCTAGCACACATACAGTCTGGTTGTGAAACATAAGTGATAAAATAAAGACTATAACCAAAACAAATTTAAAGGATGTTCACAGTGTATTTTGCAAGCCGTTGAGCAGAGCACCAAAAATTGCCAGCAGGGAATGTGCTGGATGCTGGATTCATGGTTATTACAGGAATAAGATGAATAAGAGGGTCAGTATTTCAGCTCCCCCCGCGCCCTTCTAATTTTTACATGGACAGTTGGGAAAAATCTCTCCACCCTGGCTGTTGAGGCTGTAAAACAAGTCTTCAATTGCACTTCAACTCCTGTCACTTTCCCAGGGAGACATTCCCATCCAGCGCGCGAGACTCCGCAGGCTCCCGTGAGGACCATATGGAGCTTGCTTTCAGAAGAGTGGTAGCAGCAGCATCTTACTCTACTTTTAGTATGTCACATATTTAAATGTTTCTGAGCAAAACCCTGTGGGCACGCCCCAGGGATTATTCCCCAGGTTTGAGATGGGAGGAAGCTACCATGCAGCACAGGCTGGGCTCCCAGTGCCACCCTACAAGTGGCACCTCCAGGACTCCTGGAGCAATGTTAAACGGCTCCACGTGTGGCATATTAATACAGGCTGTGTTCAAGCTATTTAGTACCCACTTAACAACCCAAAACGTTCTCTGGGCACTGGTATTATTACCACTGCAGTGTGATACCTCTCAAATTATTGTTGTAGTGTGATACCCCTAGAATATCATTTTCAAAACAAGATTTCCAAGACAGTTAGGTGTGCTTTTAATATTTTTCCATACAAAATATCAACCCTGAAACCTGTTGTGAGCCACGGCTGCGCCTGAAGTTTCTGCGGCTGCGCAGATCCCAGGGTGCCATGGCAGGGTGCAGCCCACTCCTCATTTCCAAGCCATCTCCCATGCACACATCACTTCAGTGCCATTCCCTTACCAGCTTGCCGCTCCTCCATCTCAGTCCAAGGGAGTAAAAGTATCAGATGCCTGCTATCCAATCCAATCTCCCCAGCGGACACTAAAAGGATAATAAAAGGATAATTTACTAGTATTCATTCAGATAATCCATCTTGAGCAGATTTTGAGCTATCTGCATATGCCTAATTAAGATTCACTGCAGAGCGTCTGCTGTCGGTGCCACCGCAGCTTCCCGGCGCGGCGTGTGCCGGGGGGGCCCCGCTCGCCGTCCTCCACGGCCGCTCCCAGGACAAGAGGTTCCCCTTCGCGGGAGCAAGGTGCTCCAAAAAGAGCAGGTCAGCTGCAATTTGAGAATTTTCAGAATTTTTCTACTTCAACGACAGAAAAAAATCTTTTCTGTGTTAGCAACAATTTCAAAGAATATCCCCCTAAGGGAGTCATCCTTTCAGCAATATAAATTACTTTCAAGGGGGAATCAGCCCAGGCAATTAGGCCTTTTAGAACAGGTGACCACCCTCCTACATATTAAATCTTCGAAGGCAAAACTGCCTCTCCCATCCCCAGCGATGCAGGGTGCTCGAAGTGTCAGTAAACATACAACCATAATTACATGAGCTGCCTCATTTCACTAGAATCTTTTCAAGATTCATCTTCTGCGCATTGATTTTGGATCGTAGGACTGCATGCTTTCCTCTTTTGTTACACATTTTTAAGCAAGATTTAACCTCACAAAGATAATTTTTTCCTAAAGATTTTGTCGACACGGCAATGACAAACTCTGCAGRGTGCGTGGATCTGGCCTCTTCAGCAGTACCACTGTGGGGGCACCTGCCCTTTCCTCCAGCCTAATGCTGGGGAGCTTTCTCAGACCTCCCTTTTACCTGCAAGCCATCTTCCAGGTCAATCCCACGGCAACGTGATCCCTTACAGAGCGGTTCAGTGTACCTACACACCGCTTCATTTTGCTAAGGCACCAGGTTTTAAATTAGGAAATGGTATCTTGATGCTCCCTCAGCCCCCATTGCAGAATAGACAAAGGAAAAAAGAGATTGCAGGGGTGAAATAAATAGGAAACAAGTGGATTTTGAAAAATACGTTAGCAAAACTAGCTAGCAAAGAGTGGGAAGAGCACGGCGGGTGGGAGCCCTGGCCGTTGCACGCCGACCTGCAGCACCCATGGCTCCCCGGCACCCAATGCCCAGGTGGGGGGTGGGGAGTGGGGGTCACCCAGCTGCACGGCTCGGCCCCACAGCGGGGTTGGTACATGGCGGTGCCACGGGAACRGCACCCCAGGATGGCCACCCACCCTTGAGCATCGACCTTGGGCCACGGGGAGAAGATCCCGAACTGCTCGTGTCCACTGAAGGTGACGGCACCTGCTCCAAAATCAGTCACACAAGGCCAACATCTCTAATTCTGCCTATCGCAAGCACCTCTGATACTAACAGCTAAGGAAAACTGAACAATATTTTTCCAACATACCATATTTTTGCAGTATCATAAAGAGGAAATAAATAAATGTACTTCTGTTGGAAGGATCAGGCCCTGTGGATAAGCGCACGTTGAAGTGCTTGAGCCTGAGTTYGAGGGAGATAACCGTTACCAGCAAGTCATTACTTAAAAACAGGATAATTTTTCAAGCAAGCATAAATGCATCTGCACATTCCCAGCAAGCAAATAGGTTTGAAAATTCTCTGAAGTGGAAAAAAACATTGTGAATCCTGACCATATGCTTTTCTCAAACTGTATTTTAAAAAATATTTGCTTAGTCCTATAATCTAAGAAGTGAAACACGATTTTGAGTTTAACCGTGTATCAATGCTTAGATGTTTAGCCCGTGGCTAAACAAGATTTTCCTGTTCACAGTTATGATTTCATGTTTTGCCATAATAAAAAGCCTTGATAAAAATATAGACRTTCACAGTGCAAGTACTGTCATATCATTAGTTTATAAATAAACACAGATTACATTAAAAAAAAAAATCTTTAATCATACTACTAATCTCCCAATGCCATGTCTCACAATAACCAGGCTGCCATCAGTGTATTCTGAAGCAACGGTGCAGCTACTCCTGCTGTCCAGGAGAACAAGTTTTCTTCCCAAAGCTCAGGAYGGAGTTCTGGAAATAAAAGAGAACTTGTGGGCTTGTGCCATGCTTGGGGGTGTTTGAGAGCATCATAACACCAGGTACCACAGAGCTGCCGGAGCTGTGCAGGCTGTCCCAGCGTCTGCATCCTTTATGCATCTGGTCCCATATAAAACGCTGCCAACAGGAGGTCGGGGTGGAGTTCAACATGATGCTGTAGTGCTTTTGCTTGAGGCAGACAGAGCTTTGATAATGTCTGCACGAGAGAGGAATATACAAACATTCAGGCTTCTTTCCTGCATGTTACTGCCACGACTGTGCTTTGTACGGAGAGGAGCACACCAGCGCTCCCTGCACAGGGATCCTGCCCGCCGGCACCCCGACCGAGCAAACCCATGGCACCGCTAACAGGTTATAAACGTGAAACAGGATGCTGCTTTCAACAGGTTCACGTGAATATACACAGGAGCGTCTTTTTATCCACTTTATATATGCAAGGTGTTTTGTTTGCTTTATCTCCCTAGCCTGAGGAGTTCGGCATGGCATCACCATCCCTACCAGGGCACTCAGACAAGATGTTCCCGGCTGTTCCTTGCCATCATTCCTTCCATCACCCACAGGTTGCCTTTGGCCAACTCCTTTCTCCYGGTGAAGCAGCCCCAACAGGAATACACGGCTAACAGAAGATTTCACACTTCCCAGCAGAAGTCTAACCTTCCAGTCTATTTGTTCCCCTTCTCTTGCAGGGTGGGTGCTCTTCGCTTGTCACTTCTTTTGCTGGGAACTGTCATTTGTTTACTTTTTTTTTCTAGTGCCATGAAATGATGCATCATTCAACACCAAGGTGCTAGTAAATGACAATGTAATGGCAAAGCTAAGTATGCTCTAACAGTAAAAGAAAAAAAAATCACTAATCAAAGTCTTTCAAATTATATGGAATACTGACAGCTTTTTACGCTGTTTTAATTAAGTACACTGTAATTTAAACCACTGAACCATAACAACCCAACGTTTAGTGTTATATCCCTAGGAGAACTTTAAAAATATGCATAATTCTGCCCGGAAGGTAATTGAGGGATATTTTTGGGGTGGTGGGGGTAATTAAAGGTTATACAGGAGAGTAATAGGAATTTTGCTTGGGTACTGATAGTGTTAGCAACTGTGCTAAAACCTCCTCGGGAAAGTGATTCATGTTCCCGKCTGAGTTTTCCTCCTGTTACTTTTGAAGGTGGCGAACGCTCGGGCTGAGCTCTGACAGCCTCTGTATCCAGTTGAGTTTTGAGGGGCACATTTTCCTGGCGCGATCGCCTATCCCTGGCCAAAACAACATGATGCTTTAAGAGCGATAAGAGAAATTAATTGTTTTCTCCCCATCAGCAGGTAAGAGAGATGTTTCTTTTACGGCTGCGTGAGGGCCCTGTCACCCGGGAGGAGCGGAGGAAGGGACGGCAGTTTTGGGGATGATGCTGGATGAGCACGAGGGGAGGAAGGCAGGCAAACCCCCCCCGGAAGGCAGCCCCCAGCTCCCCCCCGTGCAGGGGAAGGATCTCCCAAGCACCGGTCCAGCACGGCAGGCGGCTCCGGATCCGGCACTCGATGCAAACCYGCCCAGCGATCCTGCTTGGGATGCTGGAACCCCCAGTGCAGACCTGTTTCCATCGGCTCTAGCTAGGGAGGAAGAGTATTATGCGAGGGGTGCTTAAAGCATCATTCCCAAAAGTGCATCCCAAAGTGCTCGCAATACATCATTTTAGGGGCAATATTTGCTATACATTAAGGCGGAAAAGGTGCTCGCAGCCCCCTAAACCTGACGGGCTGCATAGCTATAACTGCCACAGTATGTACAGGGAGATTCAATGTGAAAAGTGGAAGATAATGTGCTCACACACTAATGGGCACTGAACTAGACACAGGCTCATTTTTCACATCATGTCATCTCTAAGGTTTGAATAAAAAGTAATGGCTAGAATGAGCCTGGATCTATCTCAGACATTATCATTTGCCTCCTCAGTTTTATTTGTGTTGACTTGTACAGTCTAAAAAGATGACAGTCTCCGGGCCCCCGGATCAGTCTGAGTGATAATACACAGCACATTACACTGCTGGTGACAGCTTCTGTTCTCCTCGCTGGCATATGAGCGCGGCGCATCTCCCTCCGTCATCTCAAATGCTATCAACTGACAGAATAAAGAATCTTGTGGAGGGGACATCACAAACCCTGTCTGTTATGATTTTATGAGATAAACTGGAGTTTCTAGGGTATCTTGTTCGGGAAATTAGTGTCAGTCAAACTTTGGGGGATTTTTTTCTTTTTTTCCTTTCCTTTTTTTTTTTTTAAAGATAAATAGCAGGCTCTAGAAAAGTGGCTCTCTATTTATATCACCACACAATCAAAGCCTAATTTGAAATTACGAAAAAAATAACCATTTTAAAATAATAATCCTCTTATTGTGGTGAGGATGAGGGAAACACTTCTGATTTCATCCAAGCATGACTAAACAGCCACGTATGTTTACCGCACTTTTAACGCAGCAAGCAATAGAATATTTTTTTAGGTTATATCAGTATTTCTTACTCTAAAAACATCTTAAATTTCCTCATCAGCCAACAGCCCTAATCCTAAAAGTTGCTCAAGCCATTGTATTCAACTATAAATTCATATAACCTCAGACTTCTCAGCCGAACCTTACACGCTCGGCCCCACAGGCATAATGCTTAATTAAGTGTAATATCCTTATTTAAGACAGGCATTCTCAGTAACCCTGGTAAGTGTTCCAGAAATTATTTTCAGAGATTTTTAGTTACAGGAATGTATAGGGAAAAAAATATTACCGAGATAATCTACAATCTCTGGAGGATTGCTACTTTACAGAGATATGCAAAAAACCCTAATTCTTTTGTTTAACCTGGAAGATAATTCTAAACCTTCAGCTAATGAATCCCAGTAGGTTAGAGGGGGTTTGGATTAATCTCCAATTTGCTAATCCTGCTACCGAAGGCGGGGGAGGATCCTTGCAGCCCATTCATTCCCTCTGGGCTTTAACACACGTGTCGCTGCCCACGGAGCCGCCGCTCGCGGGGTCTCCTCCCCAGAGCCCGCTCGGGGTGGGGACCAGCGGCGAGGCAGCCCCACCGGCCCGGCCGCATCCCGGCGATGCAGTACTGGGGACGTGGAGATACTCCTACCTGGCTTGCGTTATACACAACGGAGAAGTTTTTTTAAAGCTGCCACTGTTCTCTAAACCTACCGAGATGCTTTTCTTACACTTTCAAAAAATATACATTTCAGAATCATAAAAATTTACAAGTACTTGAACCATAATCTGCCAATTGTGGCAGCTGTTTCCCATGTAATTTCAGATACTTCTGTTATAATGAATGTGTCTCACTTGGCTGAAGTTCCTGTGAGTGTTTAACTCAGACTGTACGTGGTCCTTTTCAGACCGTTTGCCTGCTTTGAATTTCCTCTGCCGTCTAGGTGAAAAGATGCCACAAACAAGCAAAATGAATGAGAGATACAACACTCACTTCCAACTCTGCTTTAGTAGGGTTTCTCTTTTAAAGCTGCTTCCACCTACCACCAGGCAGATTTCTCACACCACGTTCAAGTTCCAGTGTTACATGTATTTTATAAGGAATAGGAATTAAAACCATAACAAAAGTGAAAACCACCGAGGAAAAGTGAAGAAATGGAAGCAGCAGGAAGCATCGGACTTGTTTCTTCTACAAAGGGCAACAGCGTGAATGTTTTTTGCACAGTCACAAGTGTAGGAACCAAACCCATAGTGGATGCTGGATCCCCACGTAAAACGTTCTGCTTGAACATAAACCTGCTGTTTTGGGGAACTTCTAATAAATCTCAGAATCTTATTGTTGTTGTTACTTACTTCCTCAGAAAAACAAACAATCGTACATATATGCATGCGTGTGCGTAAATGAGGTTGGAAAGCGCAAGAGAATACATGCAAAAGATGAGAAYGCATTTGCTTCGTTAATACCAGCAAACCGTTCGGACTCCTTAATCGTGCCCAGCCCACCCTGCGAGCCCACAATTCACGTCCCGCCAGCATCCCCCTGGCTGGCACCCTCATCCTCAAAATTGGGGATTTTTTTTTCCTCTCCAAACCTCATCCTTGAGGCCATTTAATCTCTATCTGGTTGAATAACGGCCTCATTGTAAATAACACAGAGCTGTGTCTCAGGCAAGCCCAGGGAAGCTGCAAATGGGGCTGCTGGTCCGTCCCACAGCAGAAGGATCAAGCTGCAGAAGATTACGTCTGAAATGTGAGCTTTGTCTTCCTTAGGATTTTGTTCTCTTCTGGTCTTGCCTGTGGTCCTCCCTGGCGACCAGAAGACTTTTGCTTTATTTCACACTTGACCGCAGGTTCAGTGGCAGATGCCGGTCACCATTCCCCACGGTGCTCGTGAACGTGGGAGGCAGAAGGCAGCAAGAAACAAAACGCTGGTGTTTGGTTAAGGGCAGAGCCCCCAGCGTCTCCTCCACAGCCTGGGAAGGGCAGGCCCGCGGTGCCGGCGGGCGGGCAGGAGGGATGCTCGGGTGATGTCCGCCCACGCACGGTTGGTGAACTCCCCCACTGCGTGGGCAACCTCACCTCTGTAAACCAGCCACGGACACGGGGCACACGGGGCCTTCGGTAACATTACCTGTTTTGCTATTAAGCTCCTTAATCTCCCTTACGGATTTATTTCCACTTGGGAGGCTGGCACAAAGCCACGCACAGCAGATGGACGGCACTGAGGTAGCCAGGGGATGTGCGCAGCAAGAGCGTGCTTCCCAGGAAAGCTGTCGGGAATCCTGCCTTTGCTCAGGGCTGCGTGCCCAGGACAAGGCTCCCTTAAAAATTTGAGCTTCCTTCCCTGCGGGGACCTGTGGATGTGCAAAACTGGTGGTGGTGGTGGTGACCACAGCGTGATGGGAAGCTGGTGAGAACGACCCCACCAGCAGTCCACGGGAAACGGCACAAAGAACCGAGCGACAAACCAGGCATTTCCCCAGCCTGAGGGTGGGGGAATTGGCCCCCCTAAGGGAAAGTTTCAGGTTTTCRTCTCGTGCCAAGTGGCAGTGCTGCGGTTTCCAGCCCTGCCACAGGCTGAAGACACGGGGGTGATCTGCTGCTGCCAGTGACGGAGCACATCGCGTCTGCAGGGCCATCCAAGTATTTTATATGCAGGATTTCTCAGGTTACAAGGCAAGGACAGTAATTAATGGGGTGCAACTATTAAATAATACCGGCAAGCAAGTCTATTTTAGAACTTGACCTGAATTTCATTCACTACTGAAATTAGCTTTTTATTCATTACCCAGAAAAAGTAAACTATGCTTTCTTCAAGATTCTCATCAGGTTTTAGTTCAGTTTAGTTTTAGCATTGTTCTTGTTTCGCTCCTCCAGACGAGGAGCAGCGCTGGTGGGGCCAGAGCAGGCCAGGGACAGCACAAAGGAAGGTTTGATAAGTAATTCAGTGCATCTGAAGGCAGAATTTTAGTAAAGGGTGTCCTCAAATGCTAGCATTGCTATAGCAACAGTCCGGCAGTTTGTAGGAGCAGCCGTGAGAGGGATGCATGCTGGCAGGTTGATCTATTTAGTTTTTGCTTCCGCGTCATACGAAGTATGGAGACATCCTAAACTGGTGCAGAAATACAACCCTTTTTCCGCACCTTTCAAGGAGGCGGGTGCCGTCCCATATGCCGCGAGAGACGAGATAACCGCACATCCCACATTGGCTTTCCCCGAGTCAAAATGGTTTATACGTACGGATGCATTTTCACTATATATGCACGCACACCGAAATGCTGGCATACAGGGGAATGACAGAAAACGCAGAAAACTCTGAAGCTGYGTACCCTGCCTGTAGGTTGCTCTCGTTCAGCACCTTAACCTCAACCTACCTGCCGGTACCTTGTTTCCGCCAGGCTCGCTTTCAACCAGACAAAGAGGTAGAAGCCCAAAACAATCTGGTACGGGATTACATAAGTCCCTTTCCCTGGGGGAACCTCTGCTGCTATTTAGCTGATTGCAATTTCTCATCACAGCAATTCTCAACATCATCATTATCAGTACAGCAATCAAACACAAACAGGAGCTGGTTCTAAATGAGAGATGGATGGGTAATGAAATAATTGCTTTGCTTCGCAGCCCAGGGACACTCCCCAGCCCCCAAATACCTGACCTTCTTACAGCGTGTCAGGTACAGTGGGGTTTCCATGTTTTACATCACTCCTGGATATATTACAGCCATAATTCTTGCGTTGCCCAAGGCACTGTGGAAATTCCAGCTAATCTCTAATTCAGTGAATTTCCTTTGTATTTTTCAATTTGAAAATATATGCTATCCAAAAATCTGTATTTATTATTGTTATTGTTCCTGCGTGCTGCTCAATGCATCATCTGAGCAGTGGCTTCCTTCCACTGCAGACCGCAAGGACTCATGGCACGGCCCTGCCTGTGACGGTGCTCACATCCGTACTCGTGCCGAGTAACGCACAGGCAGTTTCTCAAACGTGCTCACTGTTGCAGTTCCGATAAGCAAAACATATTTTATCACTGCAAAAAAAAAAAAAAATTAAATCATTATGTGCCCACTTCAAGTACAAAGATTTATCTGATTAACGCAGCAACGGTCACACCTTCATTGGGCAACAAAACGGTTCTGACTAGAATAAAATATCCTCCCCCTTCCCCAAAGGGAGACTGCCCGCTACCTGTTGAAATTAGGCATGCTAAGCACCCAGACGTCTTGGAAGCGTGATGATTTTAGAAAACAATTGTTAATATTTCTGGAGGCTTTTAAGCAATACGGTATTTAGCATTACAGCTACTTTTTAAAGCTAATTCAATACATTTCCAATGATCCCTGTGTGCCAAGAGTCTTCATTCCCTGTTCTTCCCAAAGAGTTTGTCTCCTTATCTTCTGGTGTGTTCCAGTGTCCACATAAAATTTTGTAAATTAAATATCTTTCACCAAAATGGGATCCATTGGGATCTCTGGGGGTTGATATTACAGGCTTTGTTACCGCAACAGTCTCTATAGCACTGTTTATCGTGGCTTACCCCAACGTTTCCATCCACATCCCTAACTCAAACACCACAGAAGTCCCCCGAGGCTCCTAGGACAAGGTTTTTGGGTGGTTTTGTGGCGGGTTTTTTGTCGTTTGGGTTTTTTTTTAACATGCTCCTGCACATGGGATCAGGGAAAGGCTGACAGCGGACTTTTCACCTGCCACAGGCATATTTTCTTGACAGACCAGATGCAATAATCTCCTATATACCCCTTCCTACCTCTTCTCTGCCAAGCCTCATAAGAGAGCCCTCAATGATCAGCAGGTGAAAATAGCTCAAGTCTTTCAGTTTAGTCTATATGGGCAAAAACCTCTCTTCTGACTTCAGGCTTTGTTCTAAATTAAAAATCCTGGTGAAGTCTTTGTAAAGAATCTCTTGAAAGCTATGAGAATGGGCTCTGCATGCACGTTTAAGTACATTTCAGCTGTATTTCAACACCGTGTGGAATGTGCTACTTGCAAAGATCAAGAGATGATTCTGCATGAGCCATGTTGGGATCACATGAACCCAAAAGTCATAGTAGGATCTCAAAATATGTGGAAGAAAAGCGGAAAAAAAATACGCATCCCTCTCTCCCCAGCATCCCGCATCCATTTCTGAGAAGCAAACCACCCATTTCACAGGCAGCGCTTCCCAGTGCTCAGATCACCTAAGCTGGCATGGCTCAACATCTCCAGTGTGATTCTGAGCTGCTCCTCTTCCTCCAGGCATTTTCCTGGCCCCTCAGCAGCATCATAGATGGAAAAAAATGTTAATTGTTTTTTCGGTAGAAACACAATGGTGAGAAAAATAAAACCAGTCCTACTGGGTCCCCCCCAGCGGCTCTCCCCCCACGTGCACTTCCTTTTGGTTGTGCCTCTTGCCATTGCTGCTCTTCCCCCTCCCGCAGATGGGCCCTGCGCTGGCGGGGCTGTCCCGCTCGCATGYCCCCACGTCCCACCGCGGTGGGCACCCAGCCCAGCCTTTCCTGCAGCAATGGCTCTGCTTTGCTCGCAGGCAAACCACTGGGACACTGGGCACGCGAGAAACCTCAACCTTGTTACACGTCAGGATCCAGACAGTACAGATATGCTAAAGTCTCCTTTTAATTTTCTAGTTAATGATGAAAAAAATTACCTCCAAGCACCGAGACCAAGGTATGGTACCTCAAAGCCTCGCTAGCTACAGAGGGCGGGTACAGAGGGACCTAGCAGGGAGCAGCACGCTCAGGCAGGGCGATGGTGTGACCCGGGCACAGGGCAGCGACCGCGGGCGTTTGCACCCACCAGGTCACTGCACCCCCATTCCACAGCCCCGGAGAAGTTTCCTTCAGAGGGGAAGCACGTTGCRTAGGAAGCAACCTGACAGCGAAGTCTGAAAGGGCAGAGGAAAGGCTTGGGATGCAAAGTCRAGAGGCTGCCGGTGAGGGTTTTGGAAGAAGAGGATGCCGTTCTGCTGGGTTTCAGCCGCCTCAGATCCCCGCCATGCTGGAGGGGGCTGCACAGAAAGCTAGTGCCAGGCAGGCACCTACCCCAGGCTTTGCTGCGGGAAACTCATTTAGGCTCTGATCAACAAAGCACTCGAGTAAATGCTTCACTTCACGCGTGCGAGTACTCCCGGGGGGATCAGTCTCCTCCTTCAGGCTAGGCACTTGCTCAAGTGCCCTGCTGAGCTGGGACCCTGCCACCGAGACACTCGTACTCCACCGCATTGGGCTGCTTGCTGTATGATCAATGCTTGTGAGAGAGAAAAATCAGAAAATGTTGCCTGTTTGACTTCTTGGGTGTGATAGAAAGCATCGACTGGTTACACACATGCATATATATACACACACATGTACCTCTCTCTCTAATCTCCTCTCAGGCTGGGGGATTTTTTTCCTCCTGTGTTTGAGGAGAAATTCCCCAAATTCAGTGTGAACTTTCAAACACATATCCGAGTTTAATAAGAGAGAAAATGCCCCTATTTCACAGAAGTCCCTGTTCTGCTTTCAGGTCGGACCCTGCACCACCAGCTAGCACAGCAAATCAACAAGGCGGCTTTGGGATAAAAGCCACCCCGGTATTTTTCTAACAAACACAGGCAAATGCCAGCATTAATTTCTCGGAGGTGATCAGCGGGACTGCGATGCCACACAGATGTGATTAGGAGCCGAGGTACGAGGAGAGCACCCGGGCGCCTGATTGCGCCTGTTCGGCGGCTGCACGCATCTGTACGCGGGGAGGCGAGGGATGCTCGGCGTCCCCGAGCAGGGAGCAGCAACAGCCGGGTGGTGCCACGCCACCTGGGAAGGGGGGAAACCATCCTAAATGTAAATATATATACACACCCCGCGAGTACAAAGCCGTATAGCCGGCATCTTAGACAAAAACCTTTAAAAAGCCCATCAGATGTCATTAAGCCAACAGCGATAGCATCCCTCCCTCCGCAGTTTTTAAAGACCAAGATTTGCTGCCAATACAAAGCTCTCGGTATCCGGCTGTAAATAAAGCCCAGGTTAAATGAAGAGCGTCCTGGCTGAAGGGGCTGCCATCCCTTTCATCCCTTATCAGCTTCACGTGGGCGGCCGCAAGGTAAACATGAAACGCTGCCGTTGGTAAATTCCGATTTGGAATCTTGACAGCGTATTTCCAAAGGTATAACATCTTAATCAAATTTTAAAATAAAACATCCCAGCACTGAGCTCCGTCATACACCTAAAAATTATATAACACACATGTTTTTATGCTTTGCCAATTACATTTGAAATAGGGACTGTTTGTTTCAGCCCCTCTAAAAATGAGGCGAGGATGAGAAAACAACCTATTTCCTTATTAGGTTCAGGAGTCAAAGGACTCAGCCAGGAGCCGCAGGCTTCAAGAGCATAGAAGATTAAGACATATATTGGATTCATGATGGAGGGCACAAAGTTCATTTTCAAAATAAAACAGAATTTTATTCATATTCCTTTTAAAATTCAGATTGCCATTTGCCAGCTGACCTGTGACATGGCAGCAGTGTATTACATTTTCAATGAGCAGTCTGTCTGGAGCTGGCAGGAGAGGAAACTGCTTCCTGGTTGAGTTTTTTCACCACCCTTAAATAGTAAGAATTTGTCAGGATTGTTGTCAGAATGGTAGACGGTGCAAACAGGGACAGGGTAGCATATTTATTTTTAATAAGGAGACATGCAGAATAGCAAAGTCACTGGCATTATGCACTGAATAGGGCTAAAAAAAAAAAAAAGAAAGAAATCAGAGCTCAGTTGCAATTTGTATGTGGAAATCAGGGGTGGAAATACTTGGCAGATACATTGAAAATAAAAACAAAAGCAGACCAGGAAAAAAAAAATACATCTATATTTAAAAAATAAAATGCAAAAGCAGTTTAAAGCAAGTTTTCAGAGAGCGCAAGTCAAGCCAAGGTTTTCTATAGCGAGGAGCTAGATTTATCTAGCTCACCATCTGTCAAAATTATATTACAAAAGGCACATATGCAAAGATACAAGACTACTGATTTTCATATATATTAAAACCCGCAACTCCTGCAGAAAATGAGAGTCTGCATGCGGCGATGCCCAAAAGCTCCCATGTCAAACTTTTGGGGCTTTGCTGTAATTCAGCCGCTCCTACCAGGCAGGGACAAAGGGGGACGTTCTGCCAGGGTCTGCAAATACAACCACACACCACCGCTGCCCCGCRCCCCCAGCCGTATGGGAGCACCCAAATAATACCGCGCTTGAACCGCGTGCGATCGGCGCAGGGAGGAAGGGGGACCTGCAGAAGGGGGCACCTGGGGGCTCCGCGGCGGGTGCCCTCTCCTCCTCCCCATCACCGCCAGCCCAGCCGGGTGGCRATGCCGTTTTACGGTCTGAGCAAACAAGGATGAGGATGAGACAGTCAAACTCATTTTCCCCCGTGGCAGGGTTTTGAGCCCACGTTTCTGGGGCAAAACAGTGGGAACCCCAGGTCCCTTTTGGTTCCGCTGCCAATTATTTGTGTATTAGATGGCTTTTGTCATTGCAATCAAACACCAAGTACAAACTGTGCTGCTCTCCTGATAACTTAATCAAGAACTCTCTGCTTCAATCTACCTGTAGATAAAATCCAGTGTATATTTTGACACGGAGAAACAAATCCACTCATCGCAGGTGAATTAGCTAATCATATATCAGTAAAAACACATCTCGTGCTCGGCGTAAAGATGATGATGAATATAAATTCTCCACACGCTGAATTTTAAAATTTTTCGAGCCTAGGCTCTCTCATGTAAGCCATGTTAACCTGCAATCTGTAAATACTTATATGTTGACAATGTATAAGCAGTATAAGCAATTTTGTTGGCAATCTATTTTACTTTATGAACAGCTGAGCTCTAAAGCAGATCACTTCGTCGTTAGCTCAGGATTCATGGCAGGAAAGCAGGAGGGCTGGCTCGTCTCTGCTGCTCCCAAACGTGTTTGCAGACTTGATCATTGGGGGTATCGCAACATTATTTTTGATATCTGAGCTGGCGTTGTGAGCAATGCCAGGCATCTCGCCCCATCAGCGCTCCGCAGTGGGTGCTTTCAGTGAGGAATGACATACGGCTGTTTACATTTCTCATCCGTGAGTCAGATCACGTCACTTTTACCATAATATATTTTTACCCAATGCAAGGGGACTTAATTGACCACAATGTCACCTTACAGATATTCATGAAGTACAGCTAGCAGGTATAACCATTGGTTTTTAAAAGTCTGAATCTAACAGAAGTATAAAAGGAAAAAAAAAACTTCTCTTTTTTTGCAGCATCGATGCATTTCAGATCCTATTTTTTTTTAATTCTTGACGCTTATCATTTTACATTTTGGCTCAATTTAGAATATAAAACATTTTAAAATGCCAACCTGCAAAACCGTGCATTTACTTCATATGTTAATTTATTAAACTGTGTCTGGTAGAAGTAAGAGGTGTTAAGGCTAGTTACGTATTAATATTAACAGTGTGACACTACTGGTATATGCTATTGCTACCTTTCACATTAATCGCAAGAAAAAATTCTGGCTGCTGGGACTAATAACAGCATTTAAATCGCTAATGCTGTGGAGGAAGAGGCTCGATGTCTGCAAACATCCCCTGGCTGCGGTGCTGTACGCTGCGTTTGACACCAGCGCAGTGCCCGGTCCCCCGGCAGCCCTCCTGGGAGAAGTTGCACCATGGAAAGGTGGAGGAGAGGGACAGTCCGGACCCAAACCTGAGATGAGGTAGCCCACAGCAGCGTGCACAAATTCAGCCACAGAGTGGAGCGGAGCCGCTGCTTCGCTCAGCTCTTCCTCCCAAACCCAGTGCTCGGCTCCTCATTTGGCGTAAAATACAGAAACCTTAATTGGTGTGTGCTTCTCCAACATGTTTTTAATGAAAACGCGGCACATAACTCTTAGTTTGTTGGCTGGCAGAGCCCAATTTACAAAAGTGGGAGTGCAAGATAAGAAAAGAGTACATCTGCAAAGCAGGCTGTGCAATGAATCACGCAGTGCCAGAGTTGAGCAGAATATAATTGAGTCCAACATCTCTGAGCACTTTCACCATAATTAATGATAATCTGTAACAGAGGAATCTGAGATTCCAGTTCAGAGAACTGTTTAATTAGGCCAAGTAATGAAAGCAGAAGCAGTACAAGAATATGGCCTGCCTCATGATTAATGATTCATGCTACTGAACACAAAAGTGCCGCACCGTTAACTCTAACGGATGCTGCATCTCTCTGGCATTTACAAAATAGTGAAATGCATGCATTTTTGTATTTTAAAGATGTAACTGGCAGTATCCTTTTCTGAGCTATTTACATGATAAATATGGTTGCAAAGGTAACCGTCTTCCTCTCGGGTTCTTTGCTCTGGGGTACTTTAAGATAAATATGGTATCTGCCTGAACATCAGTATTAAGGTAAGATCTCCTCCACTGCTCAATAATTAATATCTTCACTTTTAAAGTTAGTCAAACACTGATGTTTTTCTTTTGTACTTTGATAACATAGACGAGCCCTGGTGAAATGATGTGCACTCGGTGCAGCTACAGAGATACATTTAGCTCTCTGGAAGGAAAAAATAGTTCAGTTCATAAGGTACAAAATGTAAAAGAAAAAAAAAAAAAGATGAAGAGATGGTAAGTTTTTTGCAGGCTTCCACTTTTGCTGGGTCAGGGTGCAAAATGTAGAGCAATTTGACATGGAATTGCCCTAGAAGTGTAAGGGACATGACAAAAGAAGTGATAAGACTGCCTGGGGCTTTAACTTACAAGCCAGCAAATTATATGGGTTTTATGTGACTATTTACTCCGCCATTCAATGAAACAAGGAGTACTACTTATCATGGGCACTGCAGAAGCCCACGGTACATATGCAAGGTCTGAGATAAGAACACTTTTACAAAGAAGCATGTTCACTAATGTCTCCATTCACCACCAGATTAGGTCTCCTTGGGTGCCTGCTTCAGAAGCTGCCACGGTTCAGCACCCACCGAGACTAATACGCATGCAGGAGACATTATCTGCTCTCTGGCATAATGGACCAACATTTCCACCCTGCCACCATCCTTCCCTTCGTGGGGAGGACCCCCTGCCCTGCACCCTCTCCCTCCACTCTCCTCCTCCCCCGGCACACACAATGAGCTCCTTCAGCTCGGTCCTCTTCCCGACGGCAGAGCTCAGTGCACAGCCGAGCTGCGGGGACATGGGGGGCTCCAGCGGAGGTTCGGGGGGTGCTTTAAAAGGGAGATGTGAGACTGGGGTCAGGAGCACTTTGGGCAAGCCTAACGTGGGTCCTTCATTCCTCCTGGCAATCTGGAGCTCATYGCTGTCGTGGAGGACCGCAGCCTTCCCATTACAGCATTGCACACCCACGCATCCCCTCCTTGCCCCTCTGCCTGCTTTGGTACACCGGCAGCAAGAAACCACTACGAGTTTTTATAAGCACGCCTCCATGAAGAAGAAAAGCTTAAGAAAAACCCCACCTAAAATGATAGGAGAATGGATGTGCTTAAATTATAATGTCAAATAATGAACAGGGCAACTTCTGAATCTTTAATGGACATTTTAAAGAGCTCATAAACTTTTGGGTGAGATTACAGAGGCTCTGAACCTGTCAAACACRGCTCAGTTATTTTAAAAGGACAAACTGGCAACCGTCGACAAGGGAGTTTCACATCCGTGGAAGGGAAACACTGGGAAAGCCTCCCGAGGGAGGCAGGGCGAGGAGGAGGAGGGTGTGATTAAGGACGGCAGCATGGCTCTTGGCATGCTGGATCATGCTTAACTAATTCCTGGCATTCTTTGAAGATATTACTGCCACGGTAGATAAGGGAAATTCAGTAGATGTAGTATACTTAAATTTTCAAAAAGACATTCAACAAGGTTTCACCGTGCAGATTAACGCCCAAGATAAAGGTACAAAACTGGTTTAGGAATAGAAGACTTCAAGTCACACCGGGTCCGACTCGATGGCTGGGGGTATATTTTCCAGTCACACTGGGCTGGTTTAAGAGGCGGATCCAGCCTTGTCTAGACCTCGTTCCTAGGTGAGACACTGACTTTGCTGGCTGCCCTGGTAGGTGGAACACAGCCACCAAGTACCCCCTGCAAACGCATATGCATGGCTTGGCTGGGCTTTCAGGTGCTTCGGAAGAACGTGAGCTTGTGACCTGGAGGCTGAGTATTTTAATGTTTGTTTCTCATGATAATTTATATCCTCAAAAAGGAAGAGGAAAACCTTAAAAATCTGAAGACATGTCAACAGACAAATCCAACCCAACCCGGAARGGTTTGGGTCACGTTAAGTAGAGAGAAGCAGTGCAACTCTGGCTAACCAGAGGAGCAAGCGAGAAGGTTTGCAGCAGCTCATGACTTCCAAACACACGTAGGCTCCTGCTTCCTACAGACCACAGCGAGGGCTCGGTAACAGCCATGGAGAATTTCAATGCTGGGTGATTCCCATAAGGACACAAGGAAAGTTCCCATTGGAAATCAAACAAGCACACCGCGATCGTTTAGCCTTCCCCCTGTAACATACAGGCTACTCAACGCATCTACTCTGTTCTTGCGCAGAGCACAGTAACTGATGGCCAAAGGACTTTTTAAGGAGAGCGTCCCATCTCTGGTTAAACACTTCAGGTGACAGATAATTTGGCCCATCTGTTTGTAAAGAGGTACCAATGGCTTACGCTTACCTATTGTTAATCAAAACTGTGATCATAGCATCATGGTAGAATCTCAGAAATTAAGCAGTATCATCCTGAAATCTTCAAAGCTGCTATGATCTACCCCATCCTATAATTTATTCTGCATTTCATTAGTAAGTGATTTTAGTATTTAAATTACAGAGGCTTCCTCCCCCCCACAAAGATCTAGGTAACTCTGTGCTCATCGTTATCTGTCAGTGGCAATCTCTGCACTATCTGCAAATTTGTAACGAACATTTTTGCAAATGAAACTCAGCTGCTTGAGAGCTTAGAAAGGAAATGTAGAAATGGTATAGCCGAAGAAATATTTTTAAACTAAAGTTAGCATCCTTAATTTTTTCCCATCGTCAATCCAAGAAAAATTAGCATGATGTCATCTGGCCTYGCTGAAAAAATAAACAGAAAAGGAAGTGTTGAAATCAGCCAGTGCTTTCCACTTTCTGATGCCAAATACTGACTTATTTTAGGTTTCTTAAGAAGTATTAAACAGAGTTCAAGGCTTACGCCACTGGGAGATGAATGCAGTGAGCCTGACTTGGCCGTTCGTGAGAGTTACTGTGCGAACACGGCCAGGGTGTTTTTCTTGGAATTTGTTCCTGTAGAAGTTATTCAGAGAGGGAAAAGCTGCAATTCACAAAAAACTCACCGCTGAAATCACTTTCCCGAAGCCCTGTTACGTGGAGGAGGGAGGGGACAAGATTCTTGTCTCTCTAAATACCAGCAAGGACTGCTCCAGAAATGAGAATTATAGCAATGAGGTCAGGCAGAGTGAGAGGCTAAGGAGCATTTCTATGCATAAAACTGCAGAGAAAAAAAAAAAAAAAAAAAAAAAACCAAAACCCTGTTGTTAAAGACACTGTAAACCATGTGAAACCTTGAACCCTGGTCAGGGGAGAGCTGGGGCAGCCCCGTGCTGCACAGGCAGCGCAGCCAGAGGAGAAGGGCTGGGAGAAACCTGCAGCCACCACACGGGACGTTTGTTAGATTAGTGCCAACAGGTCTACAGGCTGATGAAAACCAATGAGTGATGAGTACTGTGACAAAAAAAAAGAAAGTAGCAATTGTGAAATCTGGTTATCTAGGCTTTCTCTTACATCTATTTACTTGTATCTCCCTTTTCAATGGCTTGAACACGCTTCAGTGGTGTATTTATCCAGCCTGTCTCACCTGAAACCTCACCAGCAGGTTGGCGAGTGCAACAAAGCAGGTTTTTTGCACTTATCTTTGAAGAAAACAAGTGAGACTGTGCTTGTGCTGTGGTTCAAAGATTCCCACCAGTGGCTGATGCAGATCCACTTCTGATCCCAGGGAGAGGACGACCCAGCGCAGCTCCTTCTCGTCCTTCCCTGGTTGGGAGAGCGGCAAAGGCTGCAGATCTATCTGCAGAGACCCAAACAAACTAAACTAGTCCCTCCGACTGACTAATACTATMATTTGAACAGCTGGATTTATTGACTTTGCAAAATCAATAGCTATTTTTATTAATCATCTTTAGATAGCATGATGCTCCTACTATATCTCTTTCAGTGACTAATACAATAAATTTCCCCTTTTGATGTTCCCTGACATTTGAGCAAATTAAATGGAGCATTAAATATGATCCTCTTTGGGACAAAAGTGGGCAGAATCATTTGTGACTACTTTATTAACTGCTATGAGAATACTGGCARCACCTTCAAAAATGTTGTTCGGCATGTAATATTTATTATTATTTAAATTTTTCAGCGCAGTGCTATATTACTATGGATCAAATGGTTTTAGTTTTGTGAAATGGAAATATTTCCATATTTACTTYTATTTTGAACATGATACCAGCTGAGGAACCAGAGTCCATCTTTGCTACGTGTATTACAGGAAATATTTATAATGTRTGCTTTGCTCTTAAAATGGACGATATCCCTTAAAAAGTTCACATGTAAGTAACTTTGCTATGAAACAGTTAAACTGATCTTTTTTAAATGTAATTGCATAAGAATTATATTTTTATTCTGAAAAAGTGACACCAATTTACATGCTTTGTCAAAAGAAGAAATGGTCAATTAAATACTATGGCTTGGAAAACTGCACGGGGGGAATTCGCCAGAGTGGGGCTCCCTGAMCCCCAGCCAGATCCCGTGCAGGTCCACGGGGATCCTGGTGCGTTTTCAATGTACAGTCACGCTTACCCTCAATGTATTTTATATCAGCTATTCCTGGCATTTGCATTTGAATTTCCAAATCACAGTTAAAAAAAAAAAAAAAAAATCAACAAATTACGCCACTTACTTAGACATTCACTTTATCACCACCTTACAGGGGAGGCATTTCAGGAGGACGGATGGTAAGAAGTAACTTACAGAGCCCCTGCTGCGGGTCAGGGCAGCAGGAGTAAGATTCAGCTATTTCTGTCGATCAACTGTTTATCAATTTTTGCACAAAACATCCATTCAGCACCTAGATGTGCCTAGATTATGTCTTGATATGAGATTAATGTCACACAGCTTTCTTCTACTTCCACCAAAATTGAAAGTAAAATTCCCATCATTTCCCACAGAAGCACAAGTCCTTTCATAACAGCTAACTGCTTCTGCCAGGCAAACATTGAAGTTTCAGATTAAGAAGATAAGAACCAATTGACATAAAATAAGAACTGTCCTGAATTTTATTCCCAGGCTCAGAATGAACCTAGACATGAACTTTGATTGAATCTGGAGTATAAAAAGAAATTACAGCTGACCTCCTCCCAGACAAACTGCCTCTGTAGTAGAAGCAATACAGGTGTGTTAACACAGCGCTCAGCTTGAGCTAATTAGCCCTGCAAAGAAACTAATTAACCCAAGATGAGCATTGTCTTAATACAACTATGCTATTTTCAATGGCCAAGAGGTACAAGGTTAGAGCGGGCAGCTATGTAGGTAGATTTCTGCCCCGGCTCAGGTGGGGCAGGGCTGGCATCTCTCGGGGTGGCACAGGTCACTGCTGCCACCGCGGGGCTGAGAATTGCCCAGCTGCAGCAAGAAGGCTACAGCATGTGTATTTATTGGGTCCCGGGGGCAAACAGGTGCACGCTCAAATTCTCTGTATACTCCCTGCCAGCTTGTGCGGTGGCTTCCTCCATCTCACCGGTCTTCTCGAGCAGCCTGCTCTCCTCCCAGCAGCACCAGCCGCCCAGCCTCCACATCCAGACTTCTCCCGGCACTTCAGGCCTCCCTCACCCAAGGACCCGAGACGCTGGCTTTGTGGACCATCCAGCTGCATTTCTGGGCAGCGATGTCCCGGCAGCCCCGCTTTTCTTCCCATGCATCCTTCCCGCAACCCTGCATTCTCTTCCAGTACTCAACCTCTTTTGCCCCAAACTGCAATTATTTTTTTCTGCCTCCTTTCTTTACCTGGTAATCTCCTCTTCATCCTCTTCTTCACCCACTTAACTCAGCACCTGAATTTTTAAATCTCACCTTTCTAGTGGCCTCCCCCCAGTCTTTTTCCCTTGGCCCCCTACCCGGGAATGGTTTCTCTTCGTTGTCACAAAGGTGACAGCAATAGCCTTAGCACACCACTAGCCGGTCGCAGGCAGCTGTGACGCATGCAATTTGAAAGTGTGAAAACAAAATAAAAATCAATAAAGTGGATGAAGCACCGAGGCTGCTGCCCCAGAGGCAGGGAAGAAGCCTGAGCCCAGGAGGAGGCTGAGGAGAGCATCCCCTTTCTGGGCTCTCCCTCCCTCACCAGTGATTCATTTGCAGTGTGCACTGGAACTGGGGGTTCCTACACTCAAGTTTCACCCACTCTTCCTAATAGTACCACTCTTTGCTATCTCAGCTGTGATTAAAATTGTCTGGATGGAAGCAAAATGATGTGTCAGTGGTATGTGTTAATGACGGGTTCTTAAAGCTTGTCTTGAAATTAATTTAGCGGTAGAGCACTACCAGAAGGTTTGAAGGGAAGACATGACGCTACGGTGTCTAGCTCCCAGGCGAAGGACCTGCGCAGAGCCAGCACCAAACCCACGACGCCAAACAGCATCTCTGCTGCGTTCAACGGGAGCTGGACCAGGTCCTCACCGGCAGCGGGGCATGGCCACTCCAGAGGGGTGGGCATTCAAGTGATCTATTTTAAGTGACGAAGATGCTGATCACCAATAAAGAATACTGCATGTGTGATTGTCATATCATTTTCTAGCTTTTCATTTCCTAGCCTGTATGTGTAAAAATAAATAATAGTAGCTTATACATATTAAAAATTTAATCTTTTTTCTTAACCACATACCAGCAGTGGATTGAACCAAGAAACTACCAAAAGGTCTGATTTATTCTATAAAAACTTGAACTTCTGAAAAACCAAGATCAGCAGTGCATTCTTTCCATCTCAGTTATGGGTGAAAGTGTCTGGGTGCGGGTACAATCGTCAGCGTTGTACCAACAGCGCACCTTAATGTCAATCACCATATTTTGTCTTCAAGTGAAATGTCACTGCAGAAAAACCACTTTTTTCCCCTTTCTGTTGACTGATTTAATTCTCAACTATAAGCTAGCCATTAGTACAACTTAATTAATAATGTGGAAATTAATAAATGGAAACCATAGTTCTGAATTCAGCATCGCTGAGATTCAAGAGAAGATACCACACACCTGTGGTCTGAAGTGCTGTTAGTACAGAGCATCTCTCTGTTCCTCTCAGCCCCAAAACCCCACAGTATCACACCAAATCCAGAACACTRGCCCTGGGCATTCGTACGGTGCTCCGCAATGCCAGTGGGTCATACAAGCTATATCAATGCTGACAGATTTTAAGTTGTTTTATACCGCAGTAGGTATTTTAGGTTCAGCTACTAAAGTGTTTACACCTCCTGAAGCTTTACTCTTTCATTCTATTTACCTGTCAAAAAAAAAAAAAAACCCAAACCAAAAAAAACCACCCTCACACATTCTGCTGCAAAATAAATAAGTCCATAAGAATACGAAGTGCCAGCAGTGGTACCTCCTCCTCCCAAAAGCATTGCTCTGAAAAGCAGCAGCCCCACAAAGCCACAGACAGGACTTTGCACGTGCGTAAGCTTGCAGACAGGGATGAAATAGTGGCAGCATCAGACCAAAACACATTGCCCTGACCAGGTAGAAAAAACAAAGTCTATTTTACACCAAGTCAGTAGCCTGCATGCAAACCCCCAACATTTCCGATTCCCCCCCATCCAAGGTGACTTCAAAATGTGAGTCCAGGCAGCCAGGAGAGCAAGACCAGAGAGGGTCGAGCAGCAGCGCAGGGTGACACATGTACCTCGGATGCAGATCCACAAGGATTCACGCCACACCATAAAACAGTTKTTCTACATGTTCCCCACTGATGAAACATTATTTCAAGAAACAGCAATAATAAATGATTTGCCAAGTTTTATTACTTATTGAGAAAAAAAATGTCCCAAGTTAATGTGAATTAGGTACGCAGGTCCCATCAATTTTTAATAAGAGCAAAGTTACTTTTCTGAATCTTTCCTTTGCTGTTTTATTTTCCTTCATAATATCATTTAAAATAAAATATTCAGATGCCAATATTAAGATAATGAAATAACACATTAAAACCTCTACTCTCTCCTGCTGCAGTTTCTTCCTTAGGACAGTGCTTTCCCGGCGAGCAGCCCACCCGTTATTCCAGGAAGCCRTCCTCTCCTATTTGCCTAGCTTTGAGGGATGTTAAATCAGCAGAAGAGGGACCTCGTTTTCCAGCAGACAGCAAAAGGGATTGCCCTTCCTCAGCACCCGAAATACCGGTGCCCTGAGCCAAGCGGTACCAGGGATGCTCTGAACCAGCTCTTGCCCTGGGTAAGGGGAAACAACAGCCATGTCCAGCACTTCAGAAAGGTAAAAAGTGCTTAGGCATGCCCAGGGATTTTTCATTTCTTTGTAATTTTTAGTATTTTAGCATTGGGGGGGGGGCGGGGGGGGGAAGTCATGAGCAAGAACCCGTTTCTGCCTCTCAGAGCAGGATGTGGCGAAGGACTTGAGGATCTTCACAATATCACAAGAGTCACTGAAATTAGCTTTCTGCAATAAGCCAAGTCATGTCACCAGGCTCCTTTTAGACGATCTAAAGATTAAAGGCTCTATTCCTGGAGGGTTCCTGTGGCATTTACTCAGGGATTTTGATCAAGCTTTATGTGATGGGCTACCTAACACACCTCTTCCAACCTTAACAGCTAACAGGAATTTGGTATCTCTCAACATGGATTTCCTGCTGTATTGTAGAATATTTGGCAAACATCTTGAGACTGTAACCAGTCAAAGGCAGGAGATAAAATGAAAGAAGGGGAGAAAAGTGGCCAAAGATTCAGAGCAAACATTTAGATTCGAAAGCAAAGTATATATGTATACAAAGCCAGTATGTATGTTAAATCCACAGGTTTAACTATAGTGGCATAATTTCCCACGCCAGAAGAACAGTCACTGTTGTTGTTTTACAATGGCCCATGCCTGTGAGATGCTCCAGGCCATCAGACCCCAGCGCTGAAACACCAACACCAGAGTCACTGCAACAAATGCAACCTGCGGCCCTATGCTTCATGCAAAAGGTGGGATACGGTGCAGCCAGATTAAATACAGGACTGTGTTCAGAGAGCTTTAATGCTATGAAACTTCATATAAATTTAACAGGAAATAGAGATTTAACAAAGAGGTTAGTTTACTAGAAAGTGCAATACTTTCTATAGAGTCATTCAGCTCTATACTGAGCACCACAGCAGCGATAGAAATTCCTCTTAAAGCTTGGATGATTAAAAAACAAAATAAAACCCCAAAACCACACACACCCCCACCCCCACAAAAAAACCCCAAAAAACAAACAAACAAAACACAGAAGGAAAAAAAAAACAAACCCACCAACCCTCAGGTTATCATTTTCTTTTAAGCTATTTCATAAGGAATTACTTAAGGAAGAGCAGCAGCAGAGAAGGAAAAAAACCAAATTTCTGCTGAGCTTCATGTAATCGTAGAAGGAGAAGGAGGGTAAAGAGAGGGAGCATCACCCTCCCACTCAGCTCTGGCTGCAAGGCAGGCAGGGCCCCGGCGAGCACGGCGTGGGTGGGAGGCTGCCCTGGTCCCGGCAGCACCAGCAAGGAGAGGGGCAGAGGTGTCGTTTCATCAAAGCGGGGTGAGCACGCCTCTCTGCCGATGGGTGGCTCAGACATATTTAAGGTGACTATAAGGACTTCCTACACCACTTAATGGAGCATAATGTCCTTGCAAGGGGCTTCAGTAGCCCTATGGGATTGCACAGAGGATGATCTTTTAGCGGTTCTCTGTTGAACATACCAACATTCCCTTATTCTCTACAAAATGCTATGGACCTGCAGCACTAGTCCTGGCTCCCGCGAGGTTCATCCTAGCCAACAACTAGCAGCTCTTCCACAAGCACAGAGCAAATATTGTTATTTCCCAGGACCGGTCCATCCCCCTACCTGCAAGGGATTCTCGTGGGCTCCTCTCCACAAACACCAGCAATGAGCCCCTTCCCTGGCATCTGCAGGGAAGATCGCTCCTGCCTGTTTAAGGCTGTAAGAAGCACCTCAGTGTGCAACCATGACGCTTGGCACCGGTGCACAAGCAAGAAAAAGCCAAACCATGTTGAATAAAGAACGATCAACAGCATCAGCATTACCAGCAGGAGAAGATATTTTCTGGCAGCGTTGCTTCTGTGCAAGAAGCTATCTAGCTCCTCTGCATTACTGGAGATGCAGGTAAATACCATGTTTTTCTTGAGCTTCTCACCACAGCTATGAAACACRGGTAAGACTGTAAGCTGGTCTGATTTCCAGTCCCCTTCCAAACAGAGCGGCAACCCATCAGAGCACACAGACAGTCCTCCTAAAGGCTCTGAAAATGACTGCTTTTGCAAAATCATCCAGACAGGTTTAAGATGTTTGCTGTTAGGAGTGGAGTGCAAATGAAAGGGCCACACAACTACTTAAACACTAATGGACAAAGTATATACCATGCATGTACTTTGCTTGGGCAGGCTGCAGTTACATCTGTCTTCTGGTTTGTTGTGGGAATTTCTTATATAAGGTTTCTCCACTGCTCTGAAAAGATTTAAAATCTTCACCACACCACCTGCCAGGGGAAAGAAATGCGAGAGCTTTTCTAGCAGCAGCTGCAGCGCACGCGTGTCGCTGCGCAGCTCAGCCCCATCGCAGCCAGCGACGCCATGCCGTGGCACCCGCAGCGCCCGCACCGGCGCGACCCCCACGCCGCAAGAGGGGTCTCCGCAGAGCAAAAGTCACGACATGTTTTTTTTAAATGGCTCATTTGTCGGTACATCAGCAATCAGGGAGAAAAGTGTTTTTAATCTTTGTTCCGTGTAGCCCAGCTGGAGCTCCTACAGGTGAGCAGGCAATTTGTACAACCCAGGGCGTAACAGCATCCAGTACCGTGGGAGAGAAAGGGCAGGTGAAGGGCTCTCCTAGCGATATTTGCCACCAGGTATGCTGGCCTTCTGGATGCAATGGAAACGCACAGGGCTACAGAAAGCCCGGTAGGTCCCCCCGAGCCCTGCCTGCCCCACGGTGCCGGGGCCGGCCGGGGCAGAGCCCCTTCCCTCGCCCACGAGCCGGAGCCACCGGGCTGGCCACCCTTTAATTCTTCACCGTGCATTTCCTAAACTCCCATTATAAAATGGTACAATTACTGCAGGTCATGAACATCAAATGCCACTAGCACTTCCAGCTGTGCCTCTGCAATAGCCTCCCGACAGAAGTACTGCAACACGGTAATAATAATATCCCAGCTGTAGCCACAATCACTGAAATCACTGACAGTGTCAATAATGTATAAAACCCCATGGAAACTCAACTGCACTTGCCAAAAGGCATTCATCAATTACACCGCATTTTATCTACCATTCAGAATGGACTGGTTTTATTGTTGGACTTTTAAATAAATGGGTAGGGTAAATAGGCCCCGGCTGAATTGCTCTGTCTCCAGTAAAAGGTATTATATAAAGTTTTACCTTAATACTTCAAACTCACTCAGGAACCACAGCAGATGGGCAGAGGACATATCTGCAAGGAGTTGCACTCGCGTAATTGAACCCAGCCAGCTTGAAGGTTTCAGAGATGGAGCGGCTTCTGCTGATGGAGAAGCCCTGGGAAGGGGAGCACGAGCACCCCAACCACCAATTACCCAAAAGGGTGGGGAGGGACCAGGGGGAAAAATCAGGGCTAATCAGAGGGAATTCAAGGGCAGGTGCTCCCAGTTAGGGTGGAGAACCAGAGAAACCTCCCCACGCTTCCCCCGCTTGTGATGGAGAAACGCTGGGGGACCCTCACAGCTGCAAAGGGGAGAAGGMAGGAGAAGGGAAAGGCGGCAGGAAGCAATGCGATGGGTGCAAAGGGTTACGGGAGAGTTTCTGGCAGAGAAAAAGTGGCAGGGAGAGGGGAGAAAGGCATGAAAAAGCATGGGAGAGAACAGGGGAAGAGCTCGCCCAGATCAAAGAGAACCACCAGCCCCTGGGGACTCGTGTGAGGTTTTATTTAAGTCCATACTAAAAAGAAAAAAATCAATTAAATTAACAAAATGGTTTACATCAGAATCATCAAAAATACCCTTCAAAGGAAAAAAAAAAAAAAGCTTTGACCGGTGTGATGTTTTTATAAATATCGCCACCGTATCTGACACCTCCTCACGACTCCGGTGAACGCAGTGAGGAACCATTTTCTTTGCTCTGCTCTGCTCAAGCACGGCGTGGCAAGCACTTAGCAGGAGCTCGCCCCCAGCCCGTAGGAAACGCTGCCTCTAATTCATCTGGAGACCCTCAGTAAATGAAAGGGAATATTATACAGGCTTGCAGCCTGCAAAGGCTTCTCCTCAGACCTAACTTTTCAGATGTGTGCAGCTCTCTTTCATGGCACAATCACAGGCTAAACGCAGCTCACCTCCCTCCTGGCTCCTTCCCTCCATGCCCACAGACTTAAGGAAGCTGGTCCAAATTATTTTCTCCTTTTTTTTTTTATTTTTTACCTCCACAGAGGAAATTTAAGCCCTATCCGGCATTCTTTAAAACTCATTTTATTACTGCAGTACAGGTTTTCACTGCAAAAGATCTTAGTGCTTTTTGTCTCAGAAATTGTCAGCTTCAATACAGACTTAAATTGAGGGACAGTTTCCCAAACTATGTGTCCTTGCAACACTCTGGATTATGATTGGAGACATGGAGGGAGAGAGAGAAAAAAAAAAMCCCACGTTATTATCAGTGATAGCTGTTTCACTGCTTTTTTTATTAATGCAAGTGCTAAACGAGACTATATATTACTGACAATTTACATTAGCCTTCTTAAACTGTGTGGACAGGTGTACAGGGGAACAGTGAATTAAAAGCAGAAGAGACTGTGGTTTAACATGCAATACCATTTATGTCCATGTATGCCTAAAATAAAGGACTTGAAGGTAAAAATATCTACGAAAGAGTGTTTCCTCACTTTTCAGGTTGGTATTTCATAGCAGAAATGTGAAAAAGAGATTTTTTTTATTGACTTGGAAGAAACTTGCCTATTTAAAAATCTATCTGAATAGGGAATGACACAATCTGTCTAAAACCGTGATTATCTCTATCGCTTGTAATCACCTTCCTTTCAGTATATAAGCACTGCATACTCCAACGCAGTACTAATGGGCCCATCTGAAGTCAAGAGGAGTTGTGGCTGGGTAAGGAAAGGAATAGCCAGGCACRTGCCAGCCTCCTCTGATTTTGACTTTTTTAACCACGAGCCCAACATGATGAATAGGAGCATCTCAGATGAACAGGCAAATTGTTTTCCGTGGCCTTATATGGCCGTAATATCTGCAAATAGGGGCTGATGAAACCCGCACGGAAGGAAACCTTCTTCGGGAATTAACACGGGTGCTGGAAAGTGGCAACTTCCTTCAAACACCTTAAATAAATCTTCTTTTATTCTTTCCTTCTCTCCTGACCTGGATCTGGCTGCCAGTGCACATGAAAGAAATTACGAAAGCTTCTCAGTCACTGCTACTCTGGTTCCTTTTGCACTACAGCATTTGTCATTGCCAAAACAGCAGAGTTTAATTAAGTGTTGTGAGCAGCCTAGTGAGAAACACACTTTAAATTAAACCTCTGTACATGCAGCTATTGGTTCTTTACCTCCTGAACAATCAGCGGGGTGTTCGGCATAAATTCCTCCTCTCAAGGGAAAGGCAGCTGTACGCACCTCTAGCAATTCATAAATGATCCTGCTTTCCCAGAACCATATCTTATTAAAGCACATTTAATTATTTCTTAGTTTTAAACACCAGTAGATGAAGGCAATAATTAATGTGCCTACCACTAAACATTTTATTTACTCTTGATATATTAATGGTATTATCAAGAAAATATGCTACAGTTTCAGGTTTAACAAAATTACATGGCAAATTATCTTTTGATGCATCAAGCAATCGTTAATATAATGGAATAAATTATTTTAACACCTCAGTAGTAACGAATGGATACAAGTGCGTACGCATTTTAATTTTTCAAAATGTTTTTACAATTACAGATTACAGAGGATACTTAAATCAACGATGCAGGAGTTAAAAGATGAAAAAAAAACCAAGCCAACCTTAAAAGGTATTGACGTGTGGTTTTTTCTACAGGAGAGAAATATTTCAGTTTAACTGGTCTTTCCAGGAGAAAGTACCCTACTGTATAATGATCATACTAAAAATAATAATTGCTAGTAGCAGGTAAGAAATATTTCAGTGACATTTAGGCATTTTTCCTGCCAACTGCAAACATGCATTTATCTCATGAAAATTCAGATTGTGATTGATACATATGTGTACAAATATATGTACACTTGCATACACATAAATGTCTTCTTCACAAATATGGTGTATATCAATGCAGTGTATAAGTAAAATATTTGACCCCTCAGGTATCACAGAAGGATGCACGGAAGATGTATAGGGGAGGCAATCCCTCTGGGTGCGCCCTCCCCTGAACGGAGCAGCGGTCCCAGCCGCGCCGAGCCCCACCGGGCAGAGCTGGCCACGAATTTTCACTCCCTTTGTGCTCAAGCCTGGCCTTTAAAGAAAGAAAAACCGATGCCTTTTTTTTATTCTACGCAATATTTTCAAAGATATTTTTATCAACCCCTATCGTGCTTTCGTCTGGAATAGATGTACATTTTAAGACCAAAATGAATTTTTCTTGACAAAAATATTTTGGAAATTATTCCAGTAAATAAATCAGTGGCATTTTTGTTAAAATATTTAATAGAAATCTTGAAATTGAAAATTTAAATAAACATGTCGGCATTTCTGAGCACCCCTCGCATAAGCGCAATTTAACCTTGTGACTGGGGAAGAGGTCCAAACCTGAATATCAGTCCTCTGTGCCGGGCTTACGCTGGGCAGGATGAGTGACTTGAGCTGGTGTGAGCTGAGACCGGGCTGGCGATGAGCTGCAAACCTCTGCTCCTCGCCGGCTGGCAGCAAGCCGTGCTGGCGAGGGGAGCCCGGCAGCTCTGAAAATCACAGTTCCATACCATTCAGTACAGATGTCTTGTAGACTGCATGTAGAAGACACAGAAAAGCTAATTAAAGTGCTCACGCCCAAGTTGCCTTCCAAAAGACGGGACAATTAAGTTAAATTGCCAGTCAGAGCCTTGACTCCTGAATTATTTTCAGGACGTCCAGAGCCCGAGGTTGGACAGCAGGAGCTCCAGCTTCTCCTCTGTGTGGGCAGTGGGTGTTTTTCAGCTGTAAACAAAATTGTAAGTATTTGTGTTCACATATATTTTCTGAATGCTCCAAGTAAAGCATGTTTTCTACATACAAGTGCTTAAGCTGTCTGAAGGCAATGGTAACCGGCAGGCAAAACATCAGCGCCATTAACAGCCTCTACTCATTTTAAAGCCTGCCTGGTACCTAGGGATGGGAAATGCTCTATTTATTCAGGTACACGATGTATGAATAATCGCTCCCTTCTGCTGAAGGGAACCCAGGCTTGTCACGCCAACCTGGTCCTGATGTCCTTCTGGGCCCAGCTGGCCACATCTAGAGGAGAGCATCTTCCCTAAAACCTCTACTTTGACACTAAAGGCTGGTTGTGTTTTCTTCTCTTTTTTTTTTGTTTTGCCAGCAGGACCTGCCAGGCACCTCCTTCCTCTGCATCAAGTTTCCCAATGCACAGTGTATGAAGACCAATTTTTTTAAGTACCACGTTGATCTTGCAAGCCAAGGACACTTCCACAAAGACATCTGCTTGGAGCAGCGTGGTCCGACAGAGACGGGGCAGGTTTTCCGCTGGGGACCCCACGGCCGTGCCGAGGGGCAGCGCTGGATCCCAGCACGCCATCAGCACCGCTGCTCCTGGCGAGGCACCGCCGGGGCCGCCAGTGGTTTCGCTCCCGCAGAGATGGAGGGAATTTGCTGTGCTGTCTTTTCACAGTGCCGGACATCGGGTAAGCGAATCCTCAAGTAAAGGTCCTGGGCATTATGGTATAGAAGACGTAAGTACACCTCTATATGTGCTTAGACTGCAGCTTCAGTGCTCGTTTGACATGTACGAAGGGTGTCCTCGTTGCTGCGCTTTCTGACTTCCCAATGAAATTCTGCAAAAATTGCTAATCTGCCCATTTTAACAGGAAACGTGCCGGCAATCGTGTGCTCTCCCATCCTCCTCCTCACTAAAGCCTTAGCTTGGGGAGAGTTGCAGGGTTTGGATTTTCCCYCTGAACGCACACACTTCCACGAGAGCCTCCGTTAGGTGACGTTGGGTGCCCCAGCACTGACACCCACGCAGAGGCTGGGCTGGGGATGTCCAAGGACCAGCACCTTTTCTCAGACGATGGGCTGGGAGGGGACCCGAGCAGCACCCTGCCTCCGAAGCCTTCCTCCCCAACACCCCTCCGCCCCTCCCGCACCCTCCCGGGAGGGGAACGAAGGACACGGCCGGGCTCCTCCCCGGGCAGAGCCGCTGCGGCAAGCCAGTTTTAGGTAATACGACATCATGGCAATCGTTCTCCCTCAATTCAGACCATGTTTTCCCTGGTGCTATGGGAAAATTGGAGATAGAATAATTACAAACCAATATAATTAGCCTTTAAGGGAGGATGGCCTTCTTTGGGGTTTAGTTTGTCTAACAGATAATGGCCATTGAAAGGAAAACAGAGGGACTAAAATTACTTTTAACAAGGAGCAATGGGAAGCGTGTGGTGCAATGGAAGGACTCGGAGGAAGCGATGCAGGGGCAGGACTCCAGCCTTGGACCCTCTAAATAAATAAATATATACGGTCTGCAGCACCAGCCAAGCCACCACTCAAGCAAAATGTTATTTTTAAAAGCACTGAAGCATTTTCTAACTTATCCCCAGGGATTTACACTTAAAAAAATAACATAAATTTGCAGAGGCTTCTTTCAAACGTTAAGAGCAAATCACGACTCTGCAAAATGCACAGCCAGGGAGGAGAGCCCCGGCCCCGGCTCGACAGCCGGGACAGACTCCCACCTTCTGCCTCTTGCAGCAGCAAAGGCAATGTCATTTATATGGTTTTAATATTATTTGCATGCTTTTAAGGTGAAAGTAGTTAAAGTAACTGGAGAAAATAAAAAGGGTAATTTGATTTTTTGAGCACGTTCATGAAGAGGGGGTGATTTATATGGCTGTGCAACTGTTGACCACTTTGTTTAGGCACTTATATCTATATTTTCTCTCATTGCGGCTCTCTCAAGTGTTTGATAGACTAAGATGGTGGCATTAATTGAATTCAAGTGTAGAGATCTGAAGTATTTTTATTATTATTTTTAGTTCTCTCACCTTTTATTTCCATTAGCAAAGAAACGTAATCGCTGTGGGGATTTATGGCTAAAGGATGCAGAGCTGGTTACAGTTACTGAAATGAAACTACTTTACCTGAAAAAAACAAACCCCCCAAAACATTTAAGCTGAAAAAAACATAATAAAACAAAAACTCAGTGCTTTCCCAGATTTCAGAGCCACAATAGTCGTCTAAGTTTTTACACTGTGTGCATCCTGCACTGTTGTACCAGTACCAGACAAAATTCATTTTCCTTGGAGCTGTGCTCCTGTTCAGCCTCCGACAGACCAGCCAAAATGCTCTCTTTGCCCTGCTTGTAGGACAAATTCTCTATTCACGCTTTAAAAACAGCATCCAGGGTACTCAGTGCAGAGCTGCAGGGCTCCCGTGGGAACCCGCGACCCGTGGGATGAAGATGCCTCTCTGGGCTACAGCCAGTCTGCCCACAGGAGCCTGCTGGAGAAGCGGGAGGGGTGGTGAAACCGCGGTCCCACTCAGCTTCGGACTAATTTTGCCCTAATAATGCAAATATTTCGTGTAATGCAATATTTGGTGTGCCCTTAATTCTGAGGTTAGAGTAGACAAGGCAGGTGAAGAGCATTGCAATTGCATACTGAGCATAAGCAAGTGGGGGTTCCTGGTCCAAATAACTCCAGGTCCAAGTAGTGTTTTGTGTGCCTCATAGGGGCATTGGGCTCAGGCAGTTTTGCCTAGCACGTAACTGGATTCCTCTATCAGAGAGGGAGAGGTGAGACACGAAGAGCTGCATCTCCCCAGAGGAGCCAGAGGAACCCCACGACCTTCTGCTCCCCAAGCTTTCCCCCGAACACAGGGGAGGAGGGGAACGGAGACCCTGAAACTCTGTCTTTCCATGCTTACAAATATAATTCAACTTTCCGAGAGGATAAACGCGACAAGGGGCTGTTAGCGGGAGAAAGAAAAAGGCAAGGATGGAAAAAGCATGCATGTCCCTGTGCAGGTCACCACGGCACGCAGCTCTTCCACCCTCCCGAACACACAGCCTCCTCCAGGACATGAAACACGCACTGCCTCTTTCCCCCCAGGAGAGAACGGAGCGGGCAGCTCTCTTAAAAATATATGCCTGCATACATATACATACATATATTCTATGCACTTCTGCAAAGTATTCCTCATTTGATTATTTTTCCTAAACAACGTCACCCAGGAGGCTGGCTCCAAACAGGAGGGCGACAGAGGAACCCTGAACATTAAACAAGACTGTGTACTCTCTGCAAAGCAAACTTCATGCCCACTCACACCCGGTGCCTGGGAAGCATAACCTTTAGAGCATTAGCACATCGGCTGCAGCTGGCTCGGCAATGAATCCAGGACGTGCTGCAGGGACAGGGTCTCCAGCTGCCGGCGACTCCCACCCTCACTCAAGGGACCTCTTCCAAAATCAGCTGCACGCACATTTTTATTAAGTTGTTGGTGGAAGAAAAGCAAAAACCAAAAACAAACAAAAAAACCCCACCAAAACCCCAGCCCAAACCAATTATTAAGAAAATCAAGCAAATAGTTTAAGGACTTTATCTAAAACTGTGTTTTCTGGACTATTTTAATGGATTTGTGCCAGGTTTCTGAACAGGAGTCGGAATTTTAGTACCGTATGTAAAATGCAGCAATAGAAACTGTGAAAAATTGCTGCATTTCATGCCACACACATTGCATCATTAGAGTCTGAAATTTGAATATGATCCATTATAAAGGATTTCATATTAAAATGCATAAACATATGCCGTGTGTATATATAAACGAAATCCTCTAGCATAATTTTAAGAATTAAGATATCATAAGATTACTAAGAAAAAAATATGAAGGACATACATTTTTCGGTCTAATACTGAACTGCATCCTATTGCTATTGATTTCAGTTAAAGTATTCAGAGGAACAGACAGGTGCCTCCAGAGGGCAATTCCGAGAATCTAAACTAGAAAGCCCCAATTTGGCTGTTTAAAGAATGGGTATCTATCGCATGTAAGGGAAAAGCTCCTGCATCTGTGTGAATATATGTTCCTTAACTGTAAAATGATACATTCTGCTGCTATCTTTCTATTATTTGGCACTAATAATTTCTCTCAGTCTTTCTTCTTCTGTAAGACTACAATTTAATGCAGAGCCTGTTTGGAATTTTTTTTCCTTGAGAATTTTTTTGACCTCCTGGGATGAGCTTTGAACCCTTTCCTGGGCCAAGTAAGCGGACAATATAGGACTACTTCAAGTGTAACGCTTTTACCAAGAAAAGGTGGATTGGCAGCTTCATTACTAGGTATTTTCAGATGTAGTTCCCAAAAGGTGATTTATTTAAAGAAACTTTTTCAGAAAGAGAAAATAAAAAGTGTTTGGGGCGGGAGGGGGGGTGGAGGTGGAGGGAGGAGAACAGCAAGTCAAGTGGCCACATTATGACTGGCCACGTTCCAATGATAAATATAGAAGACACTCAGGGTTATAGCAGAGCCCTAAGTAACTTCCACGCAACAAGAATCTTCCGAAAAATTGCCACAAAACACTTCACAGCCCGTGCTGTGATTAATGGGAAACAGAAGGACAAAGGGAGAACTGGCACACGTTTTTGTGCATCCTCTAGCCACGGCAACACTCAAATCAGAGTTAACCTAGGACAGGTAACGGTAAAACGAGACCGTATGTGCCCAGCAAAGGGAGGCTATCGCCATGCAGGAAGAATTTCACTCATCGGAAGGAGTCAAATTTTGCTGCATTGACAAAGAAAATACCCCCAAGCCCGTGGTGGCTCCGGCGGGCTGGCTGGGACAGGAGCACCACGCACAACAGCCATGAGTAGAGAGCTTGTAGGACTAAATATTACAGAGGAATTTAGGGTGAAAGAAATAAATCCATCATCTCTAACTCCTGTCCCTTGTTGCCTCCTCTTGCCTCCTCTGTGGTGATGCTGCTTTCTTCAGACCCAAAGGTCCAAACCCACCYTCTGAGCCATACAGTTCTCTGGACATTTTGAGAGTTTACCAAGGGATATTTCCACCCCTTCTCTCCTTCCCCAGTACACACTGGCGGTTTGAAATATGAAAAGATTTCCAATTGTTTTGCTCCAAGCTCAGCCTGGTGTCAGCAGGATGCTGATCCAGCCCCAGACTGAGCAGGTACCTGTTCTGCTCAACGTAGCTCATGCTTCAATAGCTGCTCTGAGCTACCGTAGTGCTACTGTGAGCTCCAGGGGCAATAAATGGGGGTTTAAAAAATATAAGTAAAAGACTGCCACGTAAACTGAGAGAAAATAATAAAGCAGGGAAGAGCTATATCTGGCATTTCCCTCTGCGTGCAGGGAAAGGGCGTGCTGKGTATTTTCATGTCTCACGTGATAAAGTTGTGGATTGAACAATATCAGAATTTACAAGGGCACACATGGTCTCCCTCACCTCCCTCCTTCAATCCAAAACCCTTCCTGTGCCGTGCAAAGCCTCTCCACAGGGCAAGAAGCTCCCAGCTCTCGGCCCAGATGTATACCCTGAAATTTGTAATGCTAAAAACTGAGATGCCCAGGCGGCCTTTCCAGAAGGACAGACAGAAACACACCGTACGTTAAATTAGACTTGCTCAGAAACATGCCCAAGATGAAACACATGCACACAGCATTTGCTTCCTCTTAATAGCAAAACCTGGTCAAAATGCATCATTTGTGAAAGCATCTCCCAGGGATGAGCGAGGTGGAGGCTACGTCTGCCCCGCAGCCCACCCAGCCCCATGCAGCGATCACTGCCCGCCTGGACGGAAAGGTTAGGGTCCCTTCAGCAGGCAGCTTCTCCTCTTCTACTCAGCTCTTTAGGGGCACGCAATGTATATTTTTTTCAAATTCTTATTTATTCACTTTGATTTTTTTTTTTTTTTCAGATTGCTGCTTGGCTCAGACTTTTAAATAAAAATGCAAATACTTCAAAACCAGCAATAAAAGTGTCCTGTTGTGGCACAGAAGTATTATTGGTGTCATAAATAAAGCATCAGTACTTGACTGCTGTGCAAAAAAAAAACCCAAAACCGAAGCAAAGCGGTCTACAGGGGTTTATGTGTTGCAGAAGCAGCTCTTACTAAAATAACCCTAGAATAGCCCCAAGTCTGCCATGAAACAAGCACCGCTGCTGCAATGTTCCTCTTTAAAATATACCTAAATGGAGTGGCTGCAACCTATGTCATCAAAAACAAGCTTTTCCAGCTTGGGCTTTTCAAAGGGGTGCCATCTTTCTGAAAAACTCCATCCTACAGTCACTTGGGCAAATAAAAGTAATTCTTAAACAATTACTTACACGCTATTAAAACATCTGGGAATGAATTATCAGTTGTCAAGTTGGTCCAGTAAGATTTCAGTCCTGTTACAAAGAGAAGCCTCTGAAACTAGTGTCTCACGGGCAGAGCGACCACCAGTGTCTGACGGACAGATGTCACCGCCGCGGGTCCCTGCACTCGCTCTGCTCAGGGCAGCTCTGAACAGGCTGCTTGGACGGCGTGCAAGTCACACGAGGATCCCCGCTGCAGTTTCAGCATGGGCAATCATATTAATGCAAAATTGTCTTATCTCCAAACAGGAATATATGCACAAAATTCAAGCAACCTAAAAACCTATCGATTCATAATTCAGTTTATGCGAGGATTGGCAGGACCTTAATCCTCCTTCCCCTGCAGCACTTCACAGGCAATGGGAATCTACACTTTGGTGGCCATGCCATCCCCTTCAGCCCTCTCATTCATACAGTCCGCATCCAGCCCTTCCAATTCATAGATGCTCTGTCGCAAACCCCAGGAGCAGCACAAGGGCTTAAAGTTGCCAGAGACCAGTGCAAAGCAACCTCACATAAGGTGTTGTGACTATAGATGCCGTTGCAGCAGTCCAGAGCAACATCAGCCTTGGCCTTGACCTCCTCTGACTCCGTGGGCTCAGCAGTGCCTCGAGGCCATGGACGTATTTCTTGTGCGTGTTCATCTTTCCAATGTCTGAGCCCCTTTTGAGTGGCAAGCAGCCGTGCAGCTTTTATATGGCAGATCTTTTTTTTTTTTTTTTTTAATTTGCTAGCAGTATTAATTACTGCTCCTCCAGTCCAGTCCATATTGCCAGCTTGATTATTCTGGCTTACTTCAATTCACTGAAATGAATTATGCCACGGCACTTAAAAAGTCGCGAACACTCATCCTTTTTAGTGGTGTTAGGCTTACGCATCGCAAATGTAAACTGACACAAGGACTTTGCTTGCTGTGAAATGAGAAGACAAGGCCACCACGATGGGAAGAGATGGCCAAAGCCTTTATCACAGCTGACAAAACTCAACGCGATCTAAAATGGAGTTTCACCCGCAGCTTACATATAGATCCGCATTTAGCTTGACAGCCAAGTCTTTGGGAGACTCGGGGTTAAATAAAAAAGCACAGCCGTTTACATGAACCTTAAACAAACTTACAGCAGCATTTTTCTTTTAGCCGACTGACATTTTTCTTTATGTTTCGTCAGTCATATCTGAGCGATCAGACAGCCACTACACGTGGTACACCCACCAGGATTATTATCTAGACCAAAGGCCCAGAGCTCATTGTAGCAGGCATGTAATTCTTTACAATGTATGCCACGTTAACTGTGTTGGGTTATCTATTCAACAGCTGACTGAGCTGGGCTCTCAAGCTCTTCTCAACAACCATGTAAGAAGCGATGACAATTGTACTACTTCATAACGGCTGCATGCAACTCTGACACACACTTCACAGCAACCAGTCATCTATATAAACCAATTTCAAGAGCAAAATTGCATGGTGCCTCCACTCTGTTATAAACACAATGATATCCACTCAAAGCTGATAAATGCACTGCATTTCTCCAGAGCTTTAAAGAACAACTTCCCCCTGCCTGCGAGCTCTCCACAGCAGATTCGGCCTCTTTACACCCCGGCCGGTCGCTGGGAGATGCACAAAGAGCTGGGCAGGGTGGACCTGCGGCAGCAAGGCGACGTCAACACCGGCACTTCGCGGCAAAAGGCCGTTCCCCCTCYTCAAAGACACTGTATCTGATGAGCTGCAAGAGAAATCAAGGTTTTACGTAATTAAGGTTTTAAATACTTATCGACTCCTTAGCAATTTTCAAATTAATTACTGTATCTTTTCATAGGATTACATGCAATGTAATCCTTATTATGGAATAAAATATCTATAGCAACCACAAAGTCCTTGAAAAAAGACTTCAACACCAAACACTCTAACAAAAGGGTAGATTAAAGACTGTCAAACAAATTAAAAACATTTTTACCGGCTATTATAGCTCCGTAAAATGGTGCTGTGGAAGCAGCCTACCTCATCAACGCAATGCCGGCTGCAGACATACTGGCAATGTGTGAGGCTCTCATTTTGAAAATACTGCAACTTTCCATCAATTTGAGGCGGCAAATGTTATTTCTTAACTGTAGGCAATGAGACAGCCTCTTAGCTTTTGCCTCGTGCGCTGTGTACGTAATATACACCACAATATCATATTGCAAAGAAGAGATGAAATATAGCTATAGGGATCTTTATTTAATGAACCCTGTAATTGAATACCAAAACAAATAGACATCCTGATAAAACACAAAAATGATAATTTTTTTTTAATTCAGATAAAGGATAGGATCAATCCCGGTTTGCTTGCATTGTTCAATTAGACTACATGAGAGTTAAAACAGTGATCTAGAACAATCCATAGGTAATACTGTCTTGCTGCATACTGTATAATAATTTAAATATGTTAACATTTATACGTTGCTATCACACTGCCATTTTTTTCAGTCTTGATCACTAAAAACACACACCAACTAGGTCCATCCAAAATACTTGGTGCTGACTCAACAGGACGTTTGAGGTGACTCATGGCCAAGGTTGTCCCTCAGTGCCGGGATGCTCTGGGCACACTGCTGCCCGCGGTGGCTAGGGAGCGGTGGCAGGGTGGGGAAACGGGCCCAGAGGACCTCCCGAGGTTAAGCAGTGGGGTGCAAAGTCCTGCATGGGGGTGCTGGGGCGATGGGCAGAGAGGAGCGGGGCAGGAGGGGCCACGTGAGGAAGACATGGACGGGCTGGAGTAAGCCCAGGGGAGTCCACAGGGTGGAGGTCATGGAGAGCATCCCTGGGGATACACAAAATTCAACAGGACCAGACCCTGGGCAACCAGCCCCAAGCTCCCGAAGTTGGCTGAGCTTTGAGCAGGGGGAGTTGGCCAGAGCCCCCCCAGCTCCCTCCCAACCCCAGCACCCCGATGGACCCCACCGCCCTGACCCCCAGTCCCTCACAGCCTGCTTTCCCCAATGTGTCCAAAGAGCAAAGCTGGATACATGAAACACGAGATACATTTTGCCCTATTTTGAGTCCTGAGGGAGGAGGACAGTGACGCACTGGACCATGGGCACGGGCTGAAGGTCCAGGTGGCTGCACAGAAGCACACTCCCGTCTTCTTGCTTCCTCCGCTCTTCACCCAACGGTAGCCTTCACAAGTGTGTGCTAGCTTTGCTTTGCTTTCTACATAAAGCATTACACAGCTTTAAAAATAAAGTTTTGTACAAGAGGCACATTGTCCTCCACCAATAGTTCACAACCTTAACTCATCCTTCCACATCAGAATTTCTTTTTAAAGAAATAATTAACGATGATCCACATGGAAAGGCTTCCTAATCCTGAGCCGTCCGTGCAGCTATGACTAAGCACAGTGGACAGAACAAGGCACCGGCTCAGAATTAACTTTGCTTCATAGATTGGTCTGCAATCCTCATTTTACTCTAATTTAACCTTTCCTAGTTAATTTATATCGGTTCAGCTTGCCAGCCTGTACCTGCCAAAGTGATCATCTTCCATCAAGTGTCTGGGCGTGGAAAGGGTTGCTCTCTGTCGTCTCCGTAACCAGTATACCTAATTAAAGTCCTTAAAAACCTTTAATATGACAAGATGAGACAGGAATAGGAAAGAAAAATAAGAAAGAATCTTTCAATTATTTTAATCATGCCGGCTTTCAAATTCGTATCAAAACACAGTGTGGGCTGCAACTTTCTGCAGTTTTCCCTTTCCCGTGCAGATCTCATCCGGGTGCGGGCTCGGGCTCGGTGCCCCGTCCCATCGTGGCCGTCTTCCCACTGCATGCTTGGTTAATGAGCATGGCTCTTCTGATGGGAAGGGAAAGGGAAAGTAAATATATAAAGTGCTTGTAATAAATGATTAAATTGTCCTCCAGGCACATTTTGCATATGAATATAAAAGTTGTGATTAATAGGTTATCTAACACATTAACAAAGGCTTTAGCAAACACGGTCCAGCGTTACAGTATTTGCCAGCCCTTTCTGTTTTAAATAGAACTGTAGCAAACTGTTTGCTGGAGTCCCAAATTCTGGCCAACAAGGCCATCAAAGCCAGGGAGATTGCTGCTTTTTCACCCAGTAGGCTTTTTCTTCATTGTGAGCCTAAATGCCCCCACTAGGCTCACGATTAAGAGCGATTTAAAAAAAAAAAAAAAAAAATATGCAGAAAACAATGTCCTGTGCCAATGAGAAATTGAAATTGCTCCGCGCAGGGGAAACAATGCTGCTGAAACAAAGGGGACATCTGGAGCACGGCACCGCGCTCGGCTCGCAGCGGGCACCGCCTTCCCTCCGCCGCTTGCAACGCCGCTCCTTTCTGCTGCAGAAGGAAGAGAAGCGTGCTCAAAAGGAGAGCCTTCTTCCTTTTAATTGCAAAATTTATGAATGAATTTTATACCCACGAAACAGAGCAAAGCCCCAGCCTCCCAGCTACCATGAGGCGAGATAGGCACCAAGTGCAGGGCACGGTCCCCTCCCCATCGCTCCCAGGACGGTGGTCCCACCGCTGGGCACCCCTGGTACAGGACTTTGGGGGGATCATTTCTGCTACCAACAGCCCGGGTGAGGCTGCCCGGCTCGGTGTATTCGCCGTCTCATTCGTACTTTGAGCAGCAGACAATGGAAAGGAAAGGTTAGTAAAACCTTTCCCCTACCATCTGCTGAAGCGCTACCGAGAAAATGAAGAGAAAATGTGCTTTTGGACACAAAAAATCCTACTGCAACAACAAATAATTCATATACATCCCATTTTTTCTTGATCACAGATTTTTAATCCTCTCTTAAGCACTTTTAAAGTGCCCAATTTTTCTCTCATTTGAATTTAAATCAGCTTGTATGGAGAACTTGGAGAACTTTTTTTTTAAGCAAGCTTGTTTGGCAGGCACATTTTCCCAAGATCACCCAGCTTTAATTTTAAATTTCAAAAGCCTTGCGTTTAATCCCTTGAGCTGGCCTGGTACCTTGCACCATCTGTTCTGGGGTTTTGTTATAACAGAGCACCTGCAGAGTTTTGCAACATTTCAAGCTGTCTGTGGACAAAAATCAAAATAATTATAATTTTCATAAACTAAAGACTGCGATTCAGACACTGCGGCCCCACCTAACACCGATTTTTCATAACAAGTCTCTGCAATGGGAGCATTTTTCATGCACGAGGGTGTTTTGTTCTTCCTGCCACCGGATGGTCGGTGGGCAGCCAGAAGGACCATGGCCACCAGGCATCATCTCACCCCACCACCCCGCTCCGTGCCGCCAGCCAGCTCGGTCCCCGGGATGCTCTGCCAGCCCTCAGGCTGGGAGAAGCTCTGCTCAATGCTACCACAGGTGGGACAGTCACAGAAGAAGGAGAAAATGGCCTTTTCCAGCAGTCAAACCACTCAGAGAGGTGGCGGCAAGGGGCTGTGGTCATACCTGCCCATACCTACCTGTACGGCATGGGCAATGTTTCACGTTCAAAAGGCATCCCCATCGCTTGCTTGGGTGGGTATAAAAGATTTTCTGCCGCGTTGGGCAAACAAAAAGTCTGTTAGAAAGATGGTGTTTGTTTAGACTTCATTACCCAGAGCTCTTTATTACTGATAAATCCCTCCTTAGGGCATGCCGGCTAATTTTATATGGAGTATGTATATCTCACCATAAGCATGGTGAACTTCCATCCCAAATTGTACGGAACCGAACGAATGGTGGATCTGCAGCATTACCACAGTGCTCAGACGGCATCTTATAAAAGTGGAAGGTGAGCCACAATTAATGCTGGACATGTCCTCCAAGTCCTCTGGCGCATGTCCATGTTTGAGGTGAGGTGTGAGCTCTTCATCTGTGCTTCTGAAGGGGAAAATCTCAGCCTAAACTGGGAGTCGTCTGTTGTTTGGGGCCTGCTAAGCAGTGGATGAAAAAAAGAGCGGAAAATGGTTTTAATAACATTGCAAAAGTTGTCGTCACAGGGCTGACTCGGAAAAGCGGGTGCTTGCGCGTGGCGCTGAGCAATGGTGAGTCAAAGGGGCTCCAGCAGAGACGGCTTTAAAAAAACCCAAACATCTGCCACGTATTTTAGCTGATTGCTTAACATATTTGCTGGTTTCCCAGCTTTACCAAGCAAAACCATCCCTTCTCTCTTCCCCCAATCCCTAAACTTTGAATAACCTTTCCTTCCAGTCTGTCATGCCCGGGCGGTGTGAGAGCCACCCCTCTGCCCGATGGACCTGCCACCGCCCTCCGACAGCCAGACATGGGCTTTTCTTCTTGTTCACCCACCTGGCCCAAAAAAAGTCATTCAAAGAACAATTCCACCACTTGCATTACCGTCTGAAGCCTTTTCCCCTCTGGCAAGTGTGTTTGTTCAGGATGGCCGAGGCAGGAGCTGGAAGAAGGGCTGGTTCCTGCTGAAAAGCATCATCTCTTGCCCTGATCTGGCTGTTTCGCAGCAGTGCTCAACAGAGCCCCTGCCCAGCCCTCAGCAGCCCTGGGCACTGCCCTGCCCGCTGGCTTGGGCAGACATCTCCACCCTCCTATCGCCCACAAAAATGAAAATAAAATAAAATAAAATAAAATATTTTATTTTATTTTAAAGACAAAAATTCTTGATGCTTCTGAAAACTAAGCCTAATTGTCCACAGAGCTGGTGAAGCAGGAGTGATCCACCCCACGCAGTTTATAGTTCCCCAGCAAGAGATCTGCTCTGTCTCCATGGAGGAGTTCAGTACTCCACTGCAGGAAACACCACCTATTAGCCAATTCTCATTTCACAAATACTGTATTAAAATTCACAAGTACCGATAGCTGTGCCTGCACCAGAAATAGTTTGACAAGGCAGACTATGTGGGGATGTGAATGAAACCAAATGAAATCAAATAGATACTTGGAAAGACTGATATTTTTCCAGGAACTGGAGTGCTCCCTCTTAGGTCCAGGGTTACCTGGGCTTCAAACTGGAGAAAGCCAGGAATAGAAGATACTCGCTTTCACCATGTACCAGCCAGGAGCTGAGGTTGCCCCATGGCTATGGGATCCTCATGACCACGCTGCTGCCCACGTAACGCCGAGCAGGATGTGAGAGGGGACCGCTGCAGAGCAAACCGTACAAAAACCAACCCCCAGACTGCTTGTATAAAGAAAAACACAGAGAGAACAAAATACCAGAAGATGCTGGAGTTGAGGCAGGCACGGGAAAGGTGGGTGAGGACTCCCTGGGTCAGATGGTGTTGGGACTGAACACTATGGTGTCATCCAATGGCACCTGCGCTCAGAAAACAGGGATTAAGCAGACTAACAATCACCTCGGCAATGCATTCAACAGGGGAGATGGACACAGAAATGCTTCTGCAAAATTGAAACAAGCACCATGATGTGTTGGGACGATGCTTCACCAAGAGCCGGGAGAGACGACATCCTCACCCTCGCCCTCTCCTCCTCCACTTTCCCACCAGCTGATAAGAAGACTTGTGTTGTTCACAGGTGCTCTCAAAATTATATTGAATTTTCCAGGAAACAAGCTAGTTTCCTAAAAGTGACCTTGTAAATAGTTCCCAATGAATACACCTAAACAAAAATGTATTAGTAATGTTTAGCTTCTAAATCCTGGTGAAAAATAAAATTAAACAAAGTCCAAATCTCTTGTCCAAGAACCCAGCAATATTTTAAAGCTGATAGCAGTTTTGCAGTTATCTGCTACAGAGTCAACACTTCACCTTTCATTTTTATGCCCCCAGAAAATAAACTACTATTTTCTTTATTACACTTTTATTCCTTAATTCCTTCATCTCCAAATAGAAGGAAGAAATTCCAAAACTCTGAAGACTAACATTTGTGAATCAATGTTTTTTTTCTAGCTAACTCCCTAAGCTTATGGTGCACAAAACTGGAATTTTAATATTTTTTTAAATCAATCACCAAATATTGAAAAATAAAAAAATATTAAAAAGAACAAAGAATCTCATTTTTATATTTTCATGAAAGAGACTAAATGTTGTATTATCCCTCTTGCGATTTTGTCATTTTTTATAGTCACATTGGGGAACGTTAGGAAATATAACCAAATAGGATTATGATATCAAATGTTGGGGATGTTTTATGCATTTTATCTATCTTGCAATGGGCTAGTAACGATGAAGGGCTAATGGAAGCTGTAGACCCCAAATTTATAACAGTTTCTTCAAAGAGAAATTCTTTTGCTACATGGATCTTATTTGTGTGGGAAAACCCAATTACTCTAGGGTTCTTGTATCTTCGTATTTTCTTTTACAATGCTTTTTGCTATAAGTGCTTATTATGTTCCGATAACCCAGTTACAAATAAACTGTGACCCTCCGCTCTTATCTCCAAATTCACAGCTTTCCAATTTGTCACAGTTAGTTGAGAACTTGGCTTCTTATTAATTACTGCCATGGGGTCCTAGAGGGAGTTGCAGAGCTACAGCATCGTCTCTACTCCCGTGAGGTATCATTGAAGATCTCCGAAATCTACATCTTTGTAGAGGCAGCTGGCTTCTTATTGGGGGGAAACACCAAAGCAGAAAAAAAATCCCCCAAACAAAAAACCAAACCAAACCAAAACCCAAACAAAAAAACCTCAAAAGTTAAGAAAAACCAAAATATTTTGGATGTGTATCTTGAATAGATTTGAACAGCAAATCTAAGATCAAAAGATCTCATCTGCATCACCAGAAACTTAATTTCCAACTTCTTCAAAACCCCAGCATTTTCAGGTTTATCCCTTCCACGCTCTGCCTGCGTTAGCGGTGGAAAGCAGGAGCTCAGCCCCTTCCACAGCACCCTCTGGGAGGGCAGCACACAGGGATGGGGATGCTGCTCTGCACCCGCAGGGACCTTCTCCCCATCACTTCCAAAGCTGGAAAATCTTCCGCATGCCCAGAGAACAACATCCCTGTGCTCAGCCCCAATGACCTGCCGAGGGTTTCCCAGGTAGAGCCTAAATCCAGAGTAAAACAGAGAACAACACCACTGGGTGAATGCACATTCTGGATGTTTCCACCTGGCTGCCTGCAACTGTGCCTAAAAGGCAGTGAAAACGGGTATCTCAATCACATATTTAGTGATAAAGTTATGCTGACTTTCCAAAAGTGTAGAGTCTGCTTTAATATATAAAACTTTGCTATACTGTAACTGCAGAGTCTTAAAAAGTCCCGCTCCTGTTTGAGAGCATCCTGCGTCACTCACAGCACACATAGAAARTACCAAATATATTGATTCTGGAAACCATCATCAAGAACAAGACTTTTTTTTTTCTATACCGGTGCTCCTAAGGCTCACACCTAAGCCATCCTGGAGAGGTACCAATCCAAYGAGCAAGTGTAAGATGAGGAAACTTAGACAGAGAAGCAGCTCCACAGATCTTAGCTATTTCTGTACTCACTGCATCCATAGGCTTTTCCATTCCTATCAGCCATAGGAACGCTCCTGGTAGCTGGCCCAGCAAGGTTCGGTGAGAAGCAATGCCAGCAGCACTCAAATTTTGGGTACAATATTGGCCCTGCTGAAGTGATGGAGTCTATCCTCTCCCAAGGGCACTTTCATCCTTTGCATTTGCATGAAAGGCGACGCTCCTGCATCAACAAGAAAAGCTTCTCATGACCTTTTTCTCCTGCTCAGGAATCTGCTGCAAATGCCCTGACACGGTTTTATGCCTTCCAGGGGTGTCCTGTAGAACAGGCACAAGGCTCTGGGACAGGCCCTACGCGATAATGGGGCAGGGGAGGGAACCACAAATTTTGCATGAATTAGACATTTACTTACAGCTGTTTACCAAAAAAAATAATTGAAGCAATGTAAAAATTGCTTAAAGCCTTCTAATTACAAAGCCTTGGCAAAGAAATCGATATGATTATTCCTATCATCCATTAATTATTAGCAGCCTTTCTACAGTTAAGTGAGAGATAATAAATACTCAACTACCGTCTAATATGACTTACTAAGCCCCAATTTCAAAGTTAAACAAATAAAATCTGATTTGCAAAGTACACTATTAAATATTTTATCCATTAACCACTGCTAAAATAATTCAACTATCCAATTCGAGGACCCTTTATTTGGACTATATCCAGTGCGCTCAGAAAATAATACTCAGCATCAATTAATGACCAGTTCTCATCCTGAACTTACAATACGCATTTGTGATGTCAAAAACACATTCTCACTGCTCTCTGAATGATAGATGAACTCGAATCCAAGCTAAGTGAAGGTAGCTGCTTTATTTTGGTGATTTCTTTATATTTTAATTAATGTCATCAACAAGAATATATTGATTTGGTAAGCTGTTTTTTAATGAATTATCATACCCGAAGCTTGTGGCTTTTTAAAAATCTTCGCTACTGTGTGCAGGAAGGCTTTGCCTTGAAAAAAAAAAAAAAAAAAAAAAAAGAAAAGAAAAGAAAAGAAAACAGAAAGAAAAATGACTGTTTCAATCAGTTCCAATGCTACCAAAATCCATAGTAGTTAATTTATCGAATCTCCTGTTAGTGAATGAACAAAGGTAAAAATAACAGGCTAGTTATAAACTAGTACTATGATGATGACATTGTGAATTATTTAAAAAGGGCATATTCAGTGTGACCATAGAGCCATCAATCATAATAGACATTGATGAGAAAAAGAGGTTTCAGTCACTTCCTATCTGCCAGGAGAACAATTCTATCTCGCAGGTAGCTGTGAAGTGCCGCTGACCCGATGTCACTCGCATTGTTGCTCTACCCTTTGAACGGGGAGAGCAGATTCTCTCAATATTAGAATCGAATGAGTAAATAAATTCTCAGTTCACCGCCGCACTCCTTCAGAGTGCACACTTCAATTTGTCTAACAATGGGGAGGACAGAAAAGCAGAAATCTCTTAAAGCAGGGATGAATTTTTTATGGATGCTCAAATCCAGCTGCAAAGAATGGGGTTTTAAATGGTAGCAGCGCTGCTTTTAGCAGGAGCCCCTAGAGACAAAGTCTTTGGGAAGTGTTTTGTGTTGAATTCAGCCCTTCCCGAGCGCGCACCTTTCGCTCTCCCTTCCTCCCGAAGCCGCTTCCACCAAATCGCTCCATTGTGGTGCCCACCTTGATCTCTCCGATAGGAAATGAAAACACCCCCCTCACCTCCCATCACTTCCAGACACTTAAGTTTCATAAACAGCCAGCGAGAAACCTGTCTTAATCAACCTGAATACTCCGATGGCTTTAAAAGGAAGCAAATATTGCAGCTGAAAAGATGACTGTTGAGTAAGAAGGGAGAGAAAAAAAGCACTCCAACTTCTAATTTGTGCTGGATTAGTCTAGGAGAGACTCTTTCACCTGATGCCCCACATAACAATATCCTAAACTCTCACTCAGATCACATGTTTCATCATTGTTGGTTACTCTAATTAGCCCACAGATTCCTGCAGCTGCAAAGACGACACAGAAGAAGGAATAAATCGCGCATAGCTCCAGCTTTACACAACAAACGCTTTCCCTGGCATCACAGGGATGTGATCCCCCAGCCCGCGAGCCCCCAGTGATGCTTTGCCAAATTCCGCCAGCCTCCATCACTGAGCACCCGCACCAAGGGCGCGGGGGCGATGCGGGGATGCGGGGATGCGGGGATGCGGGGATGCCTCCCTGCCTGCCCCGGCCCCGCTCAGTCCCAAGCCCGCAGTGCCTGCGGCGTGGCCCCCAGCGCTTCGCCCTCTCCTCATCTTCATCCCCCCCACACACCAGCAGCACATCCCAGGAGTCTATTCATCTCTGCGTAACCTCGTACCGCTCCAAAACTGTACATTGCCACTTAATTGTTACTAACAGGTAAATCAAAGGTAAAAGAGAACTAATTAATTTTCCAGCTCGGTTCTATTTTACTGTTACTGTTTTGAGAAAATATAACTAAACCCCATTAGTGTTAAGGTAAGACCATGAAACAACATAATATAATGCAAGAAAGACATTTAATAGCGTAGAGGAATGTTAAATTACTAATTAACTCCAAGTTACTGTATAAAAAAGCATAGTAATTTACAGGATTATTGCAATACGCAGCTTAGATTGCCACAAGGGTCAGCTAGGGAGCATTTCCTTCTATTTCTTTCAGTGTGGTGGTTATTGTAAAATTCTTCTCACATTAAAATGTACTGTCCTTACCCACAGTTCATTGCTGCTAATTAGCAGCAGTTGAGATTTCCCTAGCAGTCATTTTTTCTATGTTAAGCTGCCAAACGTTACCAACTGCTCAAGATGCTCCACGCGCTGAGTGTCCGGCTGCCCACCCTGCTCCCCAGCACCGCCGTGCTCAGCACCTCCGTGTCGGGTTCAGCACCTGGGCGAAGAAAACACTAATCAAATTATTTGTCCTGCTCTTTGTTATATCAAGGCAGGTTAGCAGAAACCGTCTGGCGCCTTTGGCTGAGCTACAGAACTTAGAAACGTCTATTTTTTTCCCTCCTCTTTTTTCCTAAACATACAATATACTGCTCAAACGCTTGAAACTGGAAGCTCTCCAATATGTATTTTCTGTGTTCAAAAGCAAGTATTTCCGCATTCTATCTAAACTTTTATTTAAACAAGAAAGCAAGAAAAGGCATCTTTTAGTTTTTACCTAAATATATAAGAAGAATGCCATAACTTTGATTAATAATTGATTAAATAAACCATCCACACATCAAAGGCAGGAAGAAGAGCTGTTCCACAGAAAGGCTAGACTATCAAATAGCACTTTGTTGTCTTAAACACGGCTCAGATCTGCAGCATTACATAGCTCGTTGCACATTAATGTTTGAGGTTATAAATGGCAGTGTTTTCCAAAGTGTTTTTTATTATTATTATTATTATTATTCTAAAGAGCAAAAGAATCTAGCTCTTTTTTTTTCCTAATTAAACACTAGCAGTTTGAAAACATAGAAATTTGGACGATAATCGTACAGCCTCATCTTTTCCTCTCTCTTTTGTTGGCTTTATGACTAATTTATGTTTAACCTTCTTGAGAATCCATGGTTGCAATACACTTTCTAAAAAAATTCAAAGCAACTTTTGCTGGTGTCCAATAGCAGGGCAAAAGGTCTTGGGAGCTGCGAAATGGTTCAGAATGAGAGAGGTGACACGATCTTCTTTACCTCCTCTTCACAGGAGTAAGAGCAATCAGGAAACAACTACTAATTGCTTCATCAAAATTAAGCTTCTCCATCTTCATACCAATTATTTCACCACTGCTGTTTAGAGTTTCATGTGCCTACCATCCACATGAAAAAAAAAATCAGGCCTCTGAATTGCAATGCATTTCCCAGAATCGCTTAATGAAAGAGGGATTCGGATTTCAGGTTTCATCTCTTCTCTCTGCTGGTGTTCCTTTTTTAAATTTCCAAAGTTGGTTGAAACATAAAGCACCTGAATATACTTGTACTTCATTTACACGTGACAAAGGATTGTAAAATTTACTTACAACAAGAGTGAAAGATTCATTGTGCTGACAAGAATAAATCCGTTCAGTCAATGATCAAAACAGTAGCCCAAGGGTAACAAAGAACAAGTGTCAACCACATTTGCTCTGAAGTTCCACAAAAATCCCCCCTGGGAATTCCAATCATCATGCTCTATATCTATATTTATATAAGGCTGTTTTTTAAAAAAGGAGGGAATATAAAGGGCAAAGGGACTACATTTTGAGGATCTTAATAGGATCAAGAACTTTTTAACTGGTTTAATTTTTCCTTCAAAATATGATGGCCACAGTGTTTCAAAATGAACTGCATTACTCAGTGCTCAAAGATACCTTTTTTCTCYGTGATGTGCAGGGATCTGCATCGAATGCCTATTAGTGTATATATAAATATATATTTATATGTTGTGTATCTGTGCTGTAATTTAGGTGATATTCCTTGAACACTATTTCTTTTTGGTAGCAAAATGCTCTTAATGCTCCTTAAGAGATTACAAATATATTACTGTACATCACGAAGAGAGCTAAAGATAAAGGACTACAGCTAACATTTCCGATGAGCAGCATTTCTTTCCCTGAGCCTGGCCAGCGGCTCGCGACTTCGCAAAGCGCTTAAATATGTTTAACACCGAGCATATGCTTAAACACATTTCTATCTGACAAAAATAGAGGCGAGCGCCCAAGTGATTGCTGATGCCAGGGGAAGACAGGCAGAGGATGGAAGTCAAGCCCAGGTTTYTGCTCTCTGGGTTTTGGTGGTTTTTGGTTTTTTCCTACACTTTATTGTGCTCTCAGTGTTTCTTTCAATGTTCTGACTCCGTCCGCTAATTACTACAGCATCGTTTTCGCTTCATTCTTTTGCTAGAATCTGGGCAAAAAACAGAGAGTGAGACAAGTGACGGGAGTACAACACAAAAATATTCAGACATATTTTTAATATAAGCATTATATTTGTGTGTCAATGGGGAAGTTTAAATGCATATGGGCAGARGAGACGACTCTTCTCTGTGAGGCTCCAAAAATTCCTGGATGCAGCTGATAATCTTTGATTATTTTTCCAAAAATGAGATTTTTTCATCCTATCTAGCTAGCAGATACAGCCAATGACAAGCCTATTTCCATACTGGCAAGGTTTCATATTACTTTGAATTATTAAATCCAGCCCACGGTTACAGATACTGTATGTGCTCATAGAGAGAAAGTACACATACACTCATGCACAAACTTTACATGAAGATTGAAAAGCAAGGCAGAAGAATAAATAGACCAGTGGGGAAAAATAAAATATTTAGTACCTACTTTTCATTTATAGGTAGTACAATAGGTCACAGTTCTCCACTTTTTCCGCACTTAAAAGTAAACCCATTTTAAAAGACACCGATACAGTGGTTCCCAGAATTTTGCAGGGCTTTATTTATTTGTTCATTTTTATGAATTCGGATATAGGTGCTGTCACCATGGCGGTGTGAGCCAGAAAATACAGAAAACAATCAATTAAATGCAGGGTTTTTTTACTTTTTTTTTTAAGCCCCACCTACATTTCATAATCTGAAATCCTGAATTTCCACAGATTTTCAGCCATCCAGCTGGGATCCATCCCTCCACCCCTCTCAAAGGGAGGTGCACGCCCCGACGGCAGCCGCCAGCACCCCGCGGGCTCCGGGGTGGCAGCGGTGGCCCATCCCGGACCTCTCCCTGCCACCACACACGGCAGGACTCATCCCCGCGGCCGTGCTCCTGCCGAGCATCCTCACCCGTGGCTTCCCCCGGCTGGTGGCCTGCTGCGCCGGTGCCGGCGCGGAGCGGGGCGAGATGCACGCTGAGTCGGGTACCAGCCATAATTGAAGTGGCAGAGACGTCACCGTCCATCTATAGCATCCTCTCCTCGCCGCAGCAGCCCTAGCACAGATAACTCCGAAAATAATCACACTGATGTTGCATACTGTTACCAGTCAATTAGATCTAGCGATTCCAGCCCAAGCAGTCGGTAAACAATCTCAGGAAAACACCTAGGACCAGAATACTTATCTGCGTCTACACATTCAGAGTGATTTTCCAGTTCCCATATGGAAAAGCGATAAAGTATAAAGACGACAACGACAGTGAGTTTCCAGAGTGGTTCTGTACAAGCAGCATTGTTATTCATAACATTCATCATTAACGTTAGCATCTCGAATAGCGGGGAAGCAAATCAAGTGCCGTCCCCGAAGGTGGTGACCCTGCCTGCACCTCTGTAGAAGGCAGGAATCCTGCCCACAACCTGGCAGGAGTTGCTGAAAAGATTATCTAGTTAACACAGGCCTGATTAACCAGCGCCTGCCAGAATTAAACATGCAGCAGTGCAGAAATTACCTGAAGAAAGGAAAAGTCAACAAAGGGGGTAAAAGAAGTATTGCTGGCAAAACTGGTAGCAATATAAGRATGTATATTTATAGCAATGCAAGAATGTTTTTTTTAAATTCTTTTCTACCAAAATGCTGGATTCAAACAATACCGAGAACTTCAAAGGATCAATTTCTGTATTTCATTCACTGAGTTTGACTTAGTTTATTTAAAACTTACTTGCTCTGAAATGAATTTATACGCAAGCCATCGATGGGAGCAAAACGTTTCCTTTCTATAATGACAGATAAAGAAAATTCTTCAAATTGCAAAAACGCCTCGTGAAAGTGAAGCCTGTGCGTTATGGGAATGGATTATCTAACCCAATGCACAATTTGGTATGTTGATTTTTAAAAATGTTCRAATAATGGATACAACCTCAATAACTTATAACTTACAGTGCACTTTTACTAAAAGGAAAAGAAAAACTTTTGGAAGTTTTAAAGATTTTATTTCCTGACTGTGGATTCTTCRTGCAAAATTATCCCATGAGTGTATTTCTAAGGCTTGTCATTCCGTGAATGTGAAGATCTACACTTTCAGGAAACACGCTTCCAGACCAGCTGGACAGCCCTCAGGAAAACAGGCTAACGTAGGTAAATGAGCTAATCAAGTTTTATGTTGGAATTACACAATTACATATACCACATAAAATTAAAAAAATGCAATTAATTACATTTTAAACAAACAACCTATTATGTCTTAGCAAACTTRAAAAATTAAATTGCTTGTTTGATTTGAACATACTGAGATAATATTAGCACTTAAAAATGAATTTCTGGTATTTCATGACTTAACTGTGACTCAAAACATGCACGAATCATAAGTGGATAAAGTTTGAGAGGATACTGATCTCAAACTCCAACTAGCAGCTGGTACGTTCTGGTAGCCGAAGGATTTTAATTTCACTGTTGAATCAGAGAACGAAACGTCTGCACTAGTCTTACTGCTAATTAATGCACTAGTTGATCGCTAGCTAGACCAGGACAACATATTTTTTGGGTTGCCCGGGTTGTTTATATTTCAGAAATTATCATCACGGACTTTTTATAATTATTTGAGCCATACTCCTTTGCTTATCGAAATCCTAATTGCTGCTGCCAACTTTGTAGAGAGCAAGGTTAACTTCATTACAGCGTTACAATCACAAATGACACCCAGTTCTTTCTTCTGACCGTGCTCAAGGTCTACCGGTCATGTCTGTCCAYGCTGCTCTTCCATGAGAAGTCATGGAAACTCTCACTAATGGTTTCRAYAGTTTATGCATAGAGCTTCAATGAACTTTTGCTTTGATACTCTGAGATGCCACCATAGTACTTACCACAATCACCCAGTGCTTCTTGCAGAACCTGTTACTTGATTAGAAACTTTAGTATCCTGATTCAGGTCAAATTTCTTTTTGATTCTAAATTTCTTCTACACGTAGTTAATATCCTCCTCCTTCCTTCCTTCTTCCCTCCCTTATAAAGGATTTAAATAAAGGATTTTTCTTATGCTGTGCCTCAAGATATGGTCTTTTTGGTCATTGCTATCTTCATAAATCATTATTTATTACTGAATTGCTAGCTCATTCTCTATACTGACACTATACTTCAATATTCAGCATTACTTTCAGCTTAGCCTCTCTGTTCTTTTCAACTTGCATGGGAGACGCTCAAACAAAATGTATTTTAGATTTTTACCAACTATTGTAGCCACTCTCTTCTTGAATGTGGCCTTGGGGCATGTCTCAGATGTAGTGCAGTCCTTTTATTAGATCTCTCTTTTTTTGCATTGTGTAAAATGGAAATTCCAGTATTTTTAGCAAACAGTGTTGCTCTTTAAAAACTGAGGAGATGGAGGTCTTTATCGATGCATGTAGAAGACAATTACCTTCTTGAGTAATGATATCAATATGTCTGAATATCTCTATCTAATGGTACTCCAAAACTCTGTTGACATTTTCGCTGACATATTAGAGTTTTAGTAGTGCTATATATAAATTATCTAACCACAGCCAAATATTAGGCCTTTCAAACCAATTCTGGATCACAGTGTGATATATACACATTATCCCTCATTATTGTTAATGAGGCCTCCTCCGTAACACTAAGAATATGGATGTTTAAAATCTCATTAAAGTTTTAAACTATCATACCTCATCTTTTTAGGATTACACTTTTTCTMTGAAGAAAAATACATGGCACATACACGTTACTTTGTGAAGTGGTTTCTAGCTAAGCTTTYACCTGAAATCCTGACAAGTGCAAAATATGCAATACTACTCCTGACCCCCCTCGTGCGCTTTGTCACCAGCACCACCAGCCTCAGGTTCAGCTCTTGCTGCTTTATTTCTCTTTCAACTCTCTCCTCGGTTTGCAACCACACATATCTCATCCTAACTTTCCTTGCAATCTCATAAGCAACCCCCAGAGCTGCTGCTCTGCAAAAGCTGGCAGAAGCACCAGTGATGAATGGCAATAGCTGCGCCATGGGGCAGAAACCTTCTCCCAGGGGAGGACCGCTTCAGGGCTTTAGGAAGCCCCAAATGCTGCTCCTTTCACACCCAGAGGGCCAGTGCCAGAAGCTGTAATGAATCCTCCCAAGGATTCCTCCCACTCAGACCTCCATAGAATCATAGAATCACAGAATCATAGAATCGTTTAGGTTGGAAAAGACCTTTAAGATCATCAAGTCCAACCATTAACCTAGCACTACCAAGTCCACCACTAAACCATGTCCCTGAGCACCACATCTACACATCTTTTAAATACCKCCAGGGATGGTGACTCCACCACTTCCCTGGGCAGCCTGTTCCAATGCTTGATAACCCTTGCAGTAAAGGAATTTTTCCYAATATCCAATCTAAACCTCCCCTGGTGCAACTTGAGGCCATTTCTTCTTGTCCTACCACTTGTTWCTTGGGAGAAGAGACCGACCCCCACCTCGCTACAACCTCCTTTCAGGTAGTTGTAGAGMGCRAKRAGGTCTCCCCTCAGCCTCCTCTTCTCCAGGCTAAACAACCCCAGTTCCCTCAGCTGTTCCTCATCAGACTTGTKCTCYAGACCCTTCACCAGCTTCGTTGCCCTTCTTAGGACATGCTCCAGCACCTCAATGTCCTTCTTGTAGTGAGGGGYCCAAAACTGAACACAGYATTYGAGGTGCRGCCTCACCAGTGCCGAGTACAGGGGKACAATCACTGCCCTAYTCCTGCTGGCCATGTTATTTCTGATACAGGCCAGGATGCTATTGGCCTTCTTGGCCACCTGGGCACACTGCTGRYTCATATTCAGATGGCTGTTGACCAACACCCCCAGGTCCTTTTCYRCCRRGCAGCTTTCCAGSCACTCTTCCCCCAGCCTGTAGCGTTGCATGGGGTTGTTGTGACCCAAGTGCAGGACCTGGCACTTGGCCTTGTTGAACCTCATGCAGTTGGCCTCAGCCCATGGATCCACCCTGTCCAGATCYCTCTGCAGAGCCTTCCTACCCTCAAGCAGATCAACACTCCTGCCCAACTTGGTGTCATCTGCAAACTGACTGAGGGAGCACTCAATCCCCTCGTCCAGATCGTTGATAAAAATATTAAACAGAACTGGCCCCAACACTGACCCCTGGGCAACACCACTTGTGACCGGCCACCAGCTGGATTTAACTCCATTCACCACCACTCTYTGGGCCYGGCCGTCCAGCCAGTTTTTTACCCAGCGAAGAGTACGCCCRACCAAGCCATGAGCAGCCAGTTTCTCTCGGAGAATGCTGTGGGAAACGGTGTCAAAGGCTTTATTAAAGTCTAGGTAGACCACATCCACAGCCTTTYCCTCATCCACTRARCAGGTCACCTTGTCATAGAAGGAGATGAGGTTAGTCGAGCAGGACCTACTTGGTCTTTTATTGTCTTTTACGGCAGTAGCCAGATTAAGTTCTAGTTGGGCTTTGGCCCTTCTAATTTTCTCCCTGCATAACCTCACAACATCCTTGTAGTCCTCCTGAGTTGCCTGCCCCTTCTTCCAAAGGTCATAAACTCTCCTTTTTTTCCTGAGTTCCAGCCAAAGCTCTCTGTTCAGCCAGGCCGGTCTTCYTCCCCACCAGCTCGTCCTTCGKCAYGTGGGGASGGCCTGCTCCTGCACCTTAAAGATTTCCTTCTTGAGGAACGTCCAGGCTTCCTGGACTCCTTTGCCCTCCAGGACTGCCTCCCAAGGGACTCTGTCAACCAGTCTCCTAAACAGGCCAAAGAGTAGGGCAGGAGCTAGATTTTTTACCCCATTTTATCTGTGATTGGGAGTTTCTCTGCTCCAGAAAACCCCTCCCAAATTTCCAGTAAACCTGCACCTGCGGTGGAAGCGCAGGCAGATTTGCAGCCCAGCAGCAGACCCCCCGAGCAGGCTGGGGAAGGGAGGGCAGGCAGCGGTCGGGCAAGCGGCTGGGGCACCGAAACGCCTCCGGGAGGGGATTGACTCCCTCGGCTCTAAGCACCGGTGCAAATTCTCATTCCTTTTTTCCCTCTACAGATGTTTATTGCATTTTCTGTGTTGTGGCCCAAACGGATAGATCTTGCAACTTCCTTCTCCATAGTTTCATAAATAGAAGAAAAAAAAAGGGAAGGGGAAAAATCCAGAAAAACCCCAGAGCCCACTCCCCCCCGTCGTGTCTCCGCGTGCCTCAGCTGCACATCATACATGCGGAACATTGAACCATCCTCTTAAATATTATGACATGGAGAAAATCACATTGTGCTTTAACCTATCAACAAAGGAGCAAAGCAATTACAGAGCTAAACACAGTCGAGGAAGACCCAATAAAGAGAAATCCAAGAAAATTTGGTGAAAATTCTTAAGGGGCCTTACAATGTTTAATCATGCTTCAGGCCTAAATTAATATTCTGCTTCTAATTCAAAAGACTGAACCACAAAGGTACATCTTTTGGGTATTTTTAATAACCATAGTACAACACACTGTGAATTAGCAGCTGGTCTGACTGGTATTTTACTTTTTCTTTGCTTACTCAAGTAAAGCAGTTAATATTAGTATAATCATCAAACTAACATTAGTCAGACAGAAGGACAGATTTTTTTCTGTATTGTAATGCAGAATATAAAAAAAATTAAACCAAGATTTAGAAATTCCTTTGTGTATTAGTTTAAATAATTTTTCTTATGCCGTTTCAATAAAACAAAAAATCTTTGTTATATTCATCCATTTTATAAAACAAACAATAGATTAAAGAGTACATAAAGACATGGAAGACAGTAACCTTACATCCAGTGGGTGAGAACAAAGAGCCCATCACGTGCTACTACCTACTACTATCCAAGTGACGTGAAAAATATTTACGGAAATAAATCTGTCCTGTTCAAACTTGATAGAAAAATACACTCCACTAAGATGAAAGTGCTGGTTAGTAGATTTACTTCTGTTTTTTAAAATAGAGGTAAACTTCTGGTTGCCGTGTTTTCTGCTTCAACCCCAGGTCTTTGCAAATGTGGGACTGGATTAGATGCTTGGTTTCACGTCTGGTTTGTGGAATAACCCGTCCAACTAATATTTATTTACCTAAGTTGTAGATGGACTTTGAATAATCACATACAGTTGTCAAGCAGAAAGATAATTTTCCTTGAAATAAGTAAGAAACAGAGATTGGAAAGCTCAAAAACGTTAAATAAAAATACATTGCAACTCTCTAATTTGTTAATGTTGCTCTGCCACCGAAGAGCAACTACAGGGCACCAAATGGAGCTCACGGACACTGCAGAGCTGGCCTCACCTGGGGTTTACACCATGTATGGGTTTCTAGCTTGGACACTGACAAAGAGCCATGAACTTCAGCACATAGGTCCCCAGTTTCATACAATTTCTACTTAAAATGGCAGCCAAAGGAGCCTGAAACCATGCTGACCATATGCAACATTTTACATAATTAAACTCTGCTTTATTTCTGCTCATTTTGTATTGTGTTGTATTTGTTGTACAAAGAAGAAAATAACAACTCTATGTAGATGGCAAGGAGAGCGGGCAGGAAAGGATGGGAAGGAACTTTTCTATCTGAGACTATATGAATCCCCTCCTCTTAGTGTTTTCATTTAATATTTGCCTGTATTTGTACCTCTGCAGCTTTGTGTTGGTTATGCCACTCCACATTAGAAAGTGGTATAAGATAGTCATTCTAGATAAAGAAAAAGCTGCATCTTCTAAAACTGTTGCCTACTCCCACAACATGTCCTCAGCAGGCGGCTGCCCTGGTGCTGAGCGCTGCGGCCCCAGGCAGACCCACGGGAGCAGAGGAGATGGCCAGGGCTCCTGCTCCCACYGCCCGCGGGGAAAGCACAATGACGAGGGGCTAGTTATTACCGTCAGGAATGGCAGCCCAAGCCCCAGCCCAACCCCGGGCACGCTCCTCGCCAAGGGCAGTCTGCAGGCACAGCCCCTGCTCTGGGCAGCCGCAGGATGGAGAACTTTGGGCTCAGCCTGCAGAGCGCAGAGCAGCCCCGCTCTGCAATTAGACCTCTGCAAGGTGACGCAGGTAACATTTTTAATATCTTCATGGATTAGTGCCCCGGTAAAGCACAGCTTATGACAGTGTTTACACATGGTCTTAGCTGGAGTCCTGCGCTCAGTGCTGTGCCGAGTCCCTCTGCGTGTGGCCATCTGCTTTCACAGAGGGGCTTTGCTCAGGGAAAAACAGAGAGAGACCTAACACCAGGGACTTCTCCTCCTCACAGCCCCTGCCCATCTTAAACCCCAGTGAGGAAATGCCTTCGATCGCTTATCAGCCTTCATCAGAGCTACTTGAAGGAAATCCTCTCTCTTTCTCAAGGAAAAAAGTGCATTTCCAGGCAGCCTCGTTTCCCGTACGCTGYTCAGCAATGTGCACGCTGCCTGTCTTCTGCAGCACAGGGAGAGAACAGAAATGGATACAAAACATAATCCCGACTCGTGGCGAATAAGCGTTCTCGTTGGTGTTGGACCATCATCTGTGGGAGGGGCTGAAGTGTAAGGAAAGACTGGTTTGACAGAGGAGAGAAAGACTTAGTTATGCAAAGGGTGATGAAAACAGACGCAAATAGCAATGAGAAAATTCAGAAAAGATCTAGCATTACATGTAACATTGCAAGGAGCCCTTTTGTGCACCCATGTGCACAGAAACATTCAGACATGTCAGCCGTCGCAGGCTCACTCACCAGTATTCCCAGTAAAATTACGCTAGATTTAAAGAACCATACCGTTTTGTCACATTTATTTTACATCTACTTGAAAACACAGTACATGTTGCAAAAGGACGAGCCAGAAAATCAAACTCAGTTAAACTATTAAATCGATGTATATGTGGGGAAAAAGAGGGAAAAAGATCATAAGAAATACTTTGTAAATAGTGAACATCTGAGAAAATTCTGAGGAGAGCTTAATTAAGAAGGAAAAGCTATTTTGCGTCAAAGCACCAGCTTAGAAACAGGCCATAAAGAACATATACATACCCTGCTTAAGGGCACGAGGTGCTCATGGCGTGTATTGGGAAAGCAGATCCCCTGCATGATATCATCGCAGGTAGGATGCTGCGGCGGTGCACGCAAGGAGGAGGTGCTGCGCCTCAGTCACCGGCGGCTGCTGCAGGGCAGAAGCCCTGGCGAGATCGACCAGCGCTCTGATCCACAATGGCAAATCCTATCCTTCCATGTAATATTTGAAGACAAGATAATTTAAGGTGTCCCTTCCATTATTCAAATGCATAAATTGCTACAGGGTGAGAAGACAGCAAATACGGCGTGGAGCAGAAACAGGAGGGCGCCGGCGGAATAAAAAGAGAACGGGCTAGCAGTTTGTCTGGGTCTGAGAAAGCAGCCCCTGGAAGGATAACGTGTATGGAATGACGTTGTATTTGCTGACCTGTTCAGGAACCGGAGCGTGTGGGTATCCCCAGCTGCGCAGGACGCCAGTACTACCGTGGGGCTGGTGGGTGGGATGCTGGGAGGTGGTGGTCCCTGCGCCGGGGTGGGCATCCTCTCCAGAACGTAATTCACTTCCATTCGCACTCACACCGGCTCTAACAAAACCGAACTGTTTCATGAAAGAGTGGACAAAAACTGAGGAGGAAAAGAGAACGTACAGGCGAGGTTAGCTGAGAGAACTAAATCCAGCTCTCCCAAATCCCAAGCCAACAGTATGCAAAGTCAGAGTCTAATTTCATTAAACAAGACTATCTTTTTTGGCCCAAAGCACCCCAAGCCCAGCCTCTCACAGCCTCACACTGTTTTGCAGCACTTTACTCTTCCTTCTTCCACGTCGTTCTGGACAGAAGACATCAGTCACCGCATCTCAGACTTGCCCTATCTACTGTCATCTGCATTTTACAGAGAAAGGAGCCATTCCACTGAAAATCATGCCTTGTTTGACTGGCTTCTCAAATATTTTCCAATGAGCACAGATGTATGCAAGAAAAAGGTTCAACATGAGCCTCCCCGGGTCTCCTCTACCTGCTCGTGCAGGGTTTACCGCAATGGGGTCGCAGCCCCCAGTATCACCACAGTTCAGACAAATAAATAGTAATGACTGCAAAGAAGCAGAGACTTACTTAGCACTAAAAGATATCCAGAGAAAATTAAAGGAAAACATTTTGCTAGTATCAGCCAAGGGAGGATGGCCAGCCCTCGAGTCCAAACGTGCTCATCTCTCTCCACTGCAAATATTGGAAGGGATTTGGAACAAAGATAGTCATTAAATAGCAGTTTTTAAAAAGCCCACTGCATTTAAACCGCAGGTCGGCCCCCTCGTCCTGAAGATTTTTTTCATGGCAGAGAAAACCTGAAGCCGTTTAACTCTTTCTTGAATTTCTCTTCAAAAACTTTAAAGTAATGCTTACCATCTAGTCATACATTTAAAACATTTTTACTAGAGTTTTAATACCTTTAATTCTTTATCTGCAAATTGCTCCTTCGTTAGGTATAGAAATGAGAAGAAATCACTGCATCTGGCACCACTGCACCATAGACCAGTCCCACATGTCATCTCCCAGTGGGCATTACAGTGGGGGGACGGGGGGTCCCTGTGGAGCATGATGGACTTCAGGCAGAACGCCCATTCAAAAAAAAAAAAAAAATTCATCTTCAGAAAAATTAAATTTAGCTCACACAGGAGATCATGCAGGGTGAAAGTGCATCAGTAAGCCAGTGCCTAAGTCCAGTTGAAAAGACAGGAGCTAGAGGAATGCACGCGTGGTACTGACTTCATGGATATTTAGCTCATATGATGCGTTTTTTAATAGAGCCTTAAAGGTGCTTCTGAAGATTTGAAAATTTGTTCTTCTCATGGACGTAGTTTGTTGTCTATTGGAATGGTTTCAACGCATCATTTAGTTAATCTGTATTTTCTATATTTATTCAAGTTTATTTAATCTATGAAACTGCCAATCTACAAAAATTAGCTAGATGTGTAACAAAAATTCTCATTTATAATATTTGAAGAACAAGTCCTGCAAAACCACTCTCTCTAGTATTCTGTGATTTCCACATCTAGTCCCAACACCGTTACTAAGTTTGAATAAATAAGAAGAAAGCTATTCATTTTTTTTGCAATATCCAATTGAGGTTTAAAATCCCCAGAGGTGCAAAAGATTCTATTTGCGAGCAGTTCCCCCGCTCATGGGATCTGCCCAGGGTGTCCCAGCGGCGGCGGGGGCTCGGGTGCCCAGCGCCAGGCTGGGTGCTGACCCACGGCTCCCAGGTCCCAAACCCCCTCCCAAGGACCCTGCCGGGGGCCCCCACCCTCCCTTTCATGCTCCAGCACTGCCAACACCTCAAATGTTGCGTTGGTATAAATAGTTTGAACTATTTAAAGGGATTTCTAACACATATGCGTACAACGTTACTATACTTAGTTTCCTATCTTCAAGTCTTCTCCACTGTAATTTAATTTGGTTTGCTGTTATATGGGAAACAGAAACGCATGGCAAATAAAATCCCCTGTGTTTTATAGTGCTTCTTCAGACTTACAAGCCCGGCTTGTGCGTATGTGTCCCGCTTTGCCTACCTGAGATGAAGATATGATGGTATAGATGATTATTTAGCTGTATGCATGCACAATTTGCAATACATATCAATACAAAGCATACACATTTCGCATTGTGCTAGGATACATACGCAAATACTCATGAAAAGATAAAAAGGAAAAAATTATTCATAAGATTTACCATAAAAGAGTGTAAGTTGCAATGGACTACGGTGTTTGGGKTTTTTTTTCTATAAATGCAGTCAAAATCTAACAAAAGAAAATCTTCAAGTAATGTTTTCAAGCATATTTTGGGTCTACCTTTTACAGTAGGCAATTTAAAAATAAAAAATAAAAGAGAGCCTTTGTAATATTGGTAATGTGACTGTTTTCAAGGTGAACTCATTACTATCTTTCGTTATGTACGTGAAGAGTTACTGCCCGAACGCGGTGAAAGTGTTGTAAATCATTGACGCTGGTTTTAATAACGGGTGAATCTGTTTATAAAAACATTCTTGAATGTCTTCCTGCCCCCCTGTTCCTGCAAATGTTGAAATGGAAAAGAGAATAACCTTTTGGTTTTTTCTCTTCCCTTTTCCAGGTGATTTTGGAATCCCCTCTTTTTATCACTAGTGCATGTTGCTGCATTTTCCTCACAAGAGCCGTGCTGAAGAGCCTCGGCAAAGCTGACCCCACAAACCTCTAACCTAATCAAAAGACAGCACTGTAAAAAAAAAAAATCTGGTGAGACACAGTTTTCACAGTAATTTCAGCCCAATTTTGCCCACATTATATCAGAGAAGCGAGTTGTAAAGCACATTTTAAGTAGAAGAACTATAAATATCTCACCAAGTTTTTTTACTGCGCTGATTGATTTCAACTAACAGCAGCTCCTGCAGTTGTTGTAAAGAACAAGCTTAGTCCCCCCCGAATAAAAAGCAGAGGCTATGCCCCTTCCAGCCCTGTCCGAGGGACCGTTCCCACTCCTGCAGGCTGGGGCTCCCCCGGACGATGCTGCCCAGCGCTGCCCACGCTGCCACGGCCTCGAGCAGATCCGCTTGTGCCTTGCTCGGCTCTGCTTCCCGGGGGGTATCAGGCTTTACCTTTCGGTCTCAAACCTGGAGCAGCTCTGCTGTTTCCCAAGCAAAGAGACCAATGATGCAAAGGCAAAGCCTGCACCGGTTCGAGCTCTCCCGCTGGCTGCGTGCCGAGCAGCACGTCAGCAACAGGTCGCTTCAGTAAATAAGAATTTAAAGGTGTTCGCAAGCTGCTCTCCTCCCGCCATCATCCCCCTGCCATCAAATCGGGCATAACCTCAATGAAAGCAGAAAAAGAAAGGGGTGGTTTCTGAACACCTGAAGACCCGCTATGCTGCGTACCAAGAGGCACGCTGGTGTCCTCCATGGCTTTTCTAATGCAACGCCATCTGAGAAGCTGAGAGAGAAAATAAAACAGGATTTCCAAGCTCTCGTCACCAGGTGGGAGAGGACAGGGCACCAAAGGCGTTCAAAGGCACGCACCTTCTCAGCAGGCAGAGCCCGGCGTGTTGTGGCAGCAGCGGCACGGCAGCCGAGCCTGCTACAAGGGAAGCTCTTAGTTAAATCAAAGTACTCGCCAGTATTTTTCATTTGATGCAGTATTTGTAAAATGTTCAAACCTTGCATATAATGCGTAATGCTATTAAGTAGAATATCTAAAGTACTTAAACTAATTATGCCTATTTTGTAAGATTAATTATAATTAATAATTTAACATATTTTATCATTTAAGTCAGTATCCGTTCTGATCTTTAACTTTAGAGAGCACACTGTATACGTACCACATAATTAGGGCTTATGTATCACATAATTAGGGCTAAATACTAGGAAATCAGGCTAATTAGACCAAATCAAACTGAATTATTTAAGCTTTTTTTTTTTATTTTAGATGTAGAATATTTAGTAATTAAATACTGATTTCGTTTTCTTGTACTTGCACATCTCACTTGTCTCTCAGCCGTCTGTTATAATGAAGCATTATAAAAGTGTTTGTCACGGAAGCGCAGGACGGGGATCACTTAGCAAGCGGGCAGAGAAGGCACCGCGCGAAGCAGCATCGCGTCGTTAAGGATTTAAGCACAGTTGAGCCGCAGGAACATCCCATGCACACCCAAGGCTTTCCCCTGGCTCGGTACTTTTCAACACGCAGAGTGTTCCCCTGGCATCAGCATCCTCGTTGGGGAATTTGTTAGTGTCAGCCCATGGCTGGGGATAACTTGCAGCAGAGCATCCCTTGGGGTGCTGGGGAGGAAGCTGTCCGCAGCAGCCTACGCCACACCACAGCTCCCCTCCAATATTTAGACTCCTTTTCATACCTGGATAACAGCACCTAGAGATGAAAACCATTTTTTGGCAATAGTTCAAAGCTTCTCTGGYAGAAGGTGTTTAGGACATACGCTCTTGGCCATATTACATAGGCACAAAGCATCATATAATAACGTCTTTCAAATAAAGCATGTTACTGCCAAAAAAGCAGAGAACGTAACTGAACCATGACAGGGCTGGAGGCAAAATCCTCAGCGTGAGAAAGCACCTGCCCTAAACCAGGCTCAGCAAATCTGTAGTTCATTTCAGATATACGTTTACAGCTATAAAAACTTCTGCTTTTCTATGGAGATTAATTCATTTCATTGTAATTCATCAAAAAAGACAATAAAGCTTAGTTATGGTTTATCATCCTTCTCTGCCAGATGATCTAAACCACATATTTCTTCCAATGCTGAGCCATGGGCTAGTGTTGCACGCAGCCCAGAAAGCCCAGGTGTGGGCATAATAATGTCCAATTACATTCTGGCATCACACTCAAAAGATCGGCTTCTAAATGATCTTTTATGGCAGAGCTTCAATGATAGGTAAGGTTGGCTAAGGGCTCGGGGGGGGGAAAAAAAGTGTTAGTTTCTGCTAGTGCGTTTATCAATTTTAACCAACTACAGGATTGATTTGAGAAGAAAATACATCAATAGACTGGAAAACCAGAAAAACCTTAACATGGCTGTGGGCAAATGAGGAAATTACTGCAAAGTAAGCAGGGTTTGGGGCTGGCARAGGTAATCGTGTACCCTGGGGCTGGCTTTGGGGTGAGCTGCTGGAGCCGCGTCCGCTGCACCCCAAATCCYGACACCGCGTACGGGCGGCTGCCGCCGCCCCGCCGCTCTGCCCCAGGTTCACACCCCAGCTTATGCATGTACCCGCACTCAAAATATAAATATTTAAAGATTAATACACCTCTGGTGCAAGCAACTGAAAATATTTCTTCTATCAAGGTAAATGTTAAGGGAATCCATACGAGATCAAAGGGCCAAGAAATTGAAAACAATCATATGCCAAGTAGTCGGGGTCCTTTTGTACGTGTGGCATTCACTTCTGCTGCCTTATCCAGCGCTCAGCCGAGTCAATAAAAGGAATCCCATGGACTTCAAGGGGCTTAGAGGGAGCCCGCAGTTTCGTCGTGTTTTGTTTTGAAAAATCAGTGTTCCTCTTGTTTAAAGTGCTTAAGATGAGATTTGCACACTTTGACTTTTTCCGACACTGGCTCTTGAATCAAAATAAGTCAGTTTCTGGGTATTTTTTWAAAATTTCGCACCACGACAAGCATATAAAAGTGAGGAATGTGGACGCACAGCAGAACCAAAGGAGCAGGCGGCTCTCGCACCAAATCAGCCAGTCCCCTAAGACTCAAGACAGAGGGGAAATTGTTACTGAGGCCATGTCAGATGGTGAAGTTCTTTGGGCRATGTAGCAAATAAATATTTAACTTTAAAGAAAAACCAGGGACATGCGGTCCAGCCCCTCRTTGCACCAAGCACAACATCTCCAGCAGCATCCCGGGAGCATCCCGTCCGCTTCGTCCGTCCGCCCTGGTTGAGCTCCTCCTGCAGCTAATCGTCGTGATTTCCAGATTACCAGTATTTATGGGGACCGTGGCAGAGCCCAGTCCAGGCGCTTGGAGCAGCCGTGGGGCTGCTGGGACGCGCTGAGCTTCATTTTGCCGGTGTCCTTTAGGGTGTTTGTTAAAGAGGTTTTTTTATCTGACCTTGCTTCATACAACTTGAATTCTACATTCGCACCAATTCTGTGTTTAATTTGTCTCAGCAGAACGGCGCTCGCTCTGCTCGGTTTTCTCCAGGTTGCAATCACGGCGCAACCTCATCGTTTGGTGGTAAAATACAGAAAATAAATGGAGCTCGGAGTACAAATAAACAATTAATAAACATTGATTCTATGGATTTATGTTTCTCTCATAGCCCTGTAAACAATATCTGCAGTGTACAATTCATGAAATTAAGCTATTTTGATTTTCTAAATAGCGTTTTCTAAATCATTATTTTATTTGTAATTTATTATACATTTCAAATTGGCCTGGAGACATCCTCTCTCAGGATCAGCTACACAAAAGTTTTTTTAAAAGTCAATTTTCATTTACTCATAGGAAAGGAAGAGGGCTTTTTTTCATGTTTTTCTAATCACTTTTTTAATACTCATTTTGATCTGATACAGAGATCTAGGCAAAAGTGCACAATTTCAGCTTAAAAGAGGAATTATTTAGTAAACCTCAAACATATGAAAACAGGCAGCTATCACTGAAACTGCAACGTATAGTTAGTTGTATTTTTGGTTATTAAATTAATTTGACAAATTGGTATCATATGGGGATGCTTTATATGGAAATACACTCAATCCACATACTACTATGCAAAAATTTTAACTCACCTGATTTAAAAAAAAATCCCACAATTAATGAACACTGAAGAACTGTGAAATGCCAAGGCAACTTTTAGTTTTTAATTAAATAGACCCTACCCACAGTTCAGAAAATATAATAAATGTTTTCAGACTTAAAGCATTTCACAGCGATCCCCACAATGATAGCAGCTCTATAACTTCACGTGCAGCATAGCCACAAAGAATAATTTAACACCCATTAATAAAGGAATTTTCAGAGGAACTCGAGCTCAAATTATATCAATCTTCCACTGTTCCAAAATAAACGCATCAGGTGGCATTTAAATGCAGGTGGCTAACCATTTTATCAGCGCACATATTTAAGCTATTAGAAATATAATTAGAAAAATTAAATTAAACACACTTAATGCAGGTTCTAATTCTAGCAACACTGTCCTTATCATTATGCCATTTTTATAGCAAATTATAAAGTATGTCTAAATTGTACAGGTTTGTTGCTGACTGATAGCTGAAGTCAGATAATTAAGTTGTTAACCATGTACTTCAGTGGTCAACATGGTTATATATCTTTGTCTTATCACTACCCCTCCTCCTTGTTTCCACAGATCTCAGGGGAAGCAGATGAATGGCACTTGACACTACCCACCTACACAGCCGACTGATTAGACATAGTCCTGTACCACAGGTACACTCAATTATATGCTTTTCTGAGATTCAAGCATTTCCTGAAGCTGGGAGCGTTGAAAACTGTTTATTTGATGCATTTTGCAGCCRAGGAAAACTGCAATGAAACATCCGTAGAACTTTCAATACTATTCTATCACCCTGGGCCCTTCAGGCAGACCGGCTGGAAAGGGATTTATTTCATTAAGGAGGAAAATAATAAATCCTCTCTACCACAAACGATTAAACTGCTTAAGAGCACGCCCRTGTCCAAGGCACACGCTTTAAAACCCTGCACACGTGGCCCACCCTCCCATAGAGGTTTGTCTCCAGCATTGAGGTCCGATGGACACGTGGGTGCCGAGGGTGCCCAGCGCCGGGAGCCGCTCCGGGGGCACATCCCTGCTCCCGCACCCGGGACCCGCAGAGCCATCGGCCGCGTGCCATACCGCCGGACCTCGGGCATGGCCCCGCATCTCACGGCCATCCGGGGTTTCATTCTTCTAGCCGGCCACAGACAGCCGAGGGATGGTTTACCTCTCACAGTTCCCTGACTAATTAACATAACTTCAGGGAAATACAAATACCGTTAATTTACCAGTGGGTTCAATCAATAAATAGCAAAATATAGACACAGATATATATATAAAAGAAAAATCTGGATTGCAATCCTCCTAGGAAAACAATTGATATTCAGATAATATAAATGCAGCTCAGTACATGCTGAGGATTGGATTTATAATATTAGAGATTATTTGTAATATATTTGAAATAACAAAATTGATGCAACTTGAATGCTTTGGCTAGATTTATGCACACCTAATTTTATGCATATAAGCCTTCCCTCAAAGTTAGGAGAAATCATGTGGGTCTTACGGTGTCTCTAGATCTCCCGGTATCCTGTTTCATCAAAATAACACAGAAAATGAATTAAATAACTTCCTGAATTTTAAATGTGTTATTCCAAACTAAATTTTGATAGTTCCCTTCATCCCATTTGAAACACCTGGGTTCACCAGGTTGTTTGATACTTTTTCAACTTAAAAATACAATGTAAACACATGGAAAATCTAGAAAGAGACTTAACCAAGCAGCTTGCTTTACCTATGGCCGTTATAGCAATTATTATGAATGCGAGGGCTGGGTTAATGACACAAAATAGACTTTTTTATAAGACAGTTGCAGTCATTTCTTTTTCCATTTAACCTGCTCTACGCTGAGCACTGTCTACACTGAGCATCAGCACGGCTGCATTGAAACGGCCATGGACCTAATGGAGTTCCACTTCATTGCTCCTAAATGATTACAAACTAAATATCCTCAGTTTGGAAGAAGAATATGTATTTTTTCCCATTTGCACATGAAAGAGTAACACACAGGGTTATTTTTGCAATATGTCATCAATAAAGATTTTGACATTGTAACTCAGTTAAAAAAAAAAAAAATGTATTTTGGTTTTTTTTTTTCCTTCCCTTTTCCTCCTCCCACTGCAGACAATTTGGTGGAGAAAAACAATCCACCCTGTTCTCCATATTTATTAACAAATTCAATAGGATCTGCTGGCTCTCTTTTAAACTTCCGAGTGCAGGAAATATTTCAAAAGATACCTCCTGAAAGGAAAAGGAAGCTACTCCGCTTGGTGGGGGGCATCACTCTTTCCCTAGAGATCTTTCCAGGAGAGCAAAAACACACACATACATATAGGCTAGGCAAGCAGGATTAAAGAAAATCCTTTCCACAATGCATTTTACTGCTTTTCATTCTACGTGATCAGACTGATGTGTACTATTCTTTCTAACAAATATGTAATTATTAGCATATAAATTTAACACCTAGCTATGCTATAATGACAACAATTTCTTTCTTTATTTCTTTACTTGATTGATATGGAAAGTTATTTGTCTGGCATTACTGTTTTCTGGTTTTTATTGTTTTTTATTTTTGAACGTTATTTATTCCTCAGAATATCATTAGCTTTCACGTACCTGTAGATTTTCATTTTTGATATCTTTAAAATAACGTAATAAGATTGAGGATAATTGTCCAAATCAATTTTTTTGATACCTTGCTCTTGAGCATTTAGATGTACATTCCCCTTCCCCCCAACACTTCTAGGGGAGAGAAGTGTTGGATGTACCATGGTCTGCTGTGAGACCGTGTGCTCTCCTGGCTGAGCACCAGTCTCAGAGTGAGAAGAACTGGATTTTAGTCCAGCGTGAACATTGCTTTGGTGAAAATTTTGTATCTTGCCTAATTGTTAACTTTTGGGGACACAAATTCTATTTGCCAACCACAGGGACATTCTGACCATGCTTAGATGTTGTCACTGCTGGTGTAGTACAAACAAAAACAAGGAGAAGCTAAATTGGGAATTGGAAAGAGAACTTCTAGCAATCACTCAATGTCCATACTTCCCTGCCGAGGAGAACTCTTTATGTAGTTTTTACATGTTTATAGCTTTAAATCAGAAACAACAAAGCTTAAGTTAGTAAGTCTTGTAAAAGACAATGAGTGGAAGTGTCATGCTGGAGCTAGCACGCCCTGCTTTTGGGTGTCTGGCCACTGTCCGGGAGCTCCTGCACCCGTTCCAGATCGTGATGGGCTGGATGCAAAGCCAACCACCTGGGAGCCTGGGCAAAGTTGGGCGCCTCTATCTGTATCCACCCTTGAAGGCACGTTCCTAGGAGGCTTTGGGTTGGTCTACAAGCACGTCAAGATGCACTTGGGCTGGGGGTTTGAAAACTGCTCCTATCCTGCAGGGTCTGAAGCACTGACACAATCCACACAAAGTTTACCTGCAGGTTGAAATCATGACAGCCTCCAAGAAGATGCTTATACCCACCGCCGTAAAAACAACCTCAGCTCTGGGTGAAGGAGTCTGCTCCACCACCTCCCTTCATTCTGCCTGTGGGTTATACAATAACAGGCCTTGTCTGCCTGGAGACACAGCCTCCGTGGGCGAATCATACAAAACCTTCACCCTTTCTTCACCTTCTCAATGCCTGCCAAGCGTGAGCTCACCAGGCAAGAGAGCATGGAAGGAAAGAGGAGAAGTAGACCCCAAGTGCAGGCGAGATGCAGCTGGGACACAGCAGCGCGCAGCACTAGGAGGAGACGCGTCGTTCCTCCCTTGCCTGTAGGCAAAGATCTGCATTCATGAGAATCACCATTTTCCCCAAGGAAAACAGAGGTTCCTGGCTGGTACCTTCAGAGAGATAGAAAGAAATGGAAAAAAAAAAAAAAGAATATGAGCTTTCTCTCCTTTTTTTCCTTCTCCCTCTCCCCCGCCCCCCCCCCGGGGCAGGCTCCTGCGCAAATCCCGGCGCGGGGCGACGCTCAGCCCCGCCGGGACCGGGTCGACCCCCACGTGGGAGCCCCCCCCCCCGCCATTTTCTTCTTCTTCTTCTTCTAGGCATTCTACCTATGAGGCCAAGAAAGCAGCATGGACAGCATCTACATCTAAATACATGTTGAGCCACCATAAACAATGCAGGTGACTTTTTTATTTCTATTAGTACCAGGAGTAGTACTACTATTTTATCACTTTATAAGCCTCTAGGAAAGTCTGGGAAAAAAATCATCTAAAGTTAGAACTAGAAAAAACCATTAGATTAAACACTTAGGACCAGGAAAAGTTATTCTTTTTCTGTAGGAGCTGAAGTTTGAGGGGACAAAAAACTAACAAAACCACCATTGTTGACATTGAGGATTTATTTAGGAAGATAAAAGGAAAAGCATTTGTGTGAGCAAAGAGGGAACAAAAGATAAAAGATTGAGAAGGAAGGACTGACATCAGAACAGAGGAAAGAGAGGGAACTGGAGGAGGAGAATGGAAATGGAGAGGAAATTTAAGAGAAGATCTGGGCATAAAATTAACCTTGCAGAAAACTGGGAGCTGTGGAAATAAAGACACAGAAAAAGCAGTTGTTCTAGAGTTCCCAGGTTAATTTTCCTCTATTCTGCTTTAACTTTTAAGGCCATTTTTTACCTTCATGTAGTGATGTCAGTCCAGATGACCCACTGTGATGGATGGAGAACCACCACAGCTGAACTGCCCCACTTCAACTGCACCAGCCACAGCCATTGAAGAACCATCTCAAACGCTACAAGCATATGGGCATCACGGACACTTAAACATCTTTAACGTATGGCCAGCACAAACATGTGATCCCCTTTGAACAGCGTAGTCATTCCCATCTCCAGATGAAAATGCCCTGTTTCATTGAACACAACCTAAAACAAAGCACTTGTGTTCCAAACATCACGACCCACACACTTTGGACTGAAAATGAATCATTCCCCCATGTTAAGCATGTTGTATTACCTAGAAGGTGGCCAGGGCTAACCTTAGAGACAGCCTTTTGCAAATTAAGTTATTTGCCATTATACAAAAATTAAAATGGAGTCCACAACCACCACTGTTTGAAAACCTCTCTAAAACAACAGTGTGAGAGACTTCTACTTCCATCACCTAAAACGTGAGGATTGCTGTTTACCATACACGGTCTAATTTTACTCAAAGTTTTCTAAACTCTTCTGTATATACAGATTAATTATTTTAATTTTTATACCAAGAGAAAAAAAAATAAATTAGGGCAATATGGGGAGGTAGGGTAATTACATTACCTGGTAGCATTATTTTCTCAGCAATCACAGTTTATATTGCACTTACTGCTACCATAAAATACTGATGGTTATCAGCGAGCATTGTCCTGAGGAGAAATCTGTTTAACAATGTAAGAGGCCAGACAACAGACGTATGTCAATATTTGCTTTTTATTCCCCAAGTAGTGTGCATTTTACATCCAACTGTACAAAAAAAGTTGCTTTATCTAGCTAAAGTTTCGAAGAAATGAGACAATGAGCAACGCATGGGATTTTCTGTGAATTCGCCCTTTTCTTTTAGAAAAACAATTGTTACATTGTGAAATCTAGAAGAACAGCCTCTCTCTTTTCTATGGTCTGTGTAAAATGATTTGGGTTTTTATGATTTTTAAGATGCTGTACTTAAAGCAGGTCAGCATGCTAAAAATCTTATCCTGACATATTCTAAACATTAATTGAAAAGAAATAAAAACAAAACAAAACAAAAAAGACGACCCATCAATCTGATAATTTTGTGAAGATGAGATAATCCGAAACGAAAGAAAGCAACAGAAGCAAAAACTAGGAAAACCCTCGATTTGCAGTGACAGTTAATTTCATAACACATTTGTAATTGCTAATAAACAGAATTATTGCTGCACAAGAGAAATCTTGTGGTCTCTACTCTATCACTACAGAGGGCAGCAACAGACAACAGAGCTCTTTAGCATTACAGAGGGAATGTTAAACATTCCCAGTAAACAAGGGAGCTAGGAGAGCCTGGTCCTGCGGGCAGACCAGGGATCTTTGCTGGAGCGCGGTCCGAGACCATTTATTACACATTTCAGCCTCCTTTGGATGCTAGCAGGCAAGCGGGTTTGGAAAGTCTTCGGGAAGCCTGGACTGCTTAACAAGTTAAGCCTATCTTCTGTCAATTTATCAAACCCAAATATTAAAAACAAGCATAAACCGTGAGTCATAATATCTGAGCTGGACCRTATGGTAGCGAGTTAAATTCGCTTCGTGTTTTCTTTCCCACTTTATACTCAAAACCAGTTGCTTTGTTTTCTGTTACATCTCTTGGTAGATAAAGAAGCAAAAAGCCAAACAGCTGGGAAGCATGTCCTCTACAGCCTGGGGACCGTGCATCGTGAGGTACAACATAACGACATTTACTGCAAAGACATAAAAGTTGGAATCAGAAGAAAGTTGCTCCGTTGAATATATTTAAAAGACTTTCTATATAATTTTGTTTCAGTAGTAAAAATGCGTTGGGGGCGGGGGCGAGGCGCAGTTATTAGCRGTGGTCACATCCTCCTCCGGCTCCGGCAGCAGATGCAAAGGAGGGCAGCAAAGGTCTTATGATCAAACGGGAAGAAAATGACTGACAATACGGAGCTAGTTCAAAGGAACTAATGGAATAATTAGTTCCAAAAAGACTAAAAAGACTGAAGAATTCATGATGTCATAAAAAGCAGAGCTACTTAAATTGGATTAGAAAATAAAAATGACACGAACATTGTAAATATTCACAGATCACATCATTGACGTGTAATGTGCCGTTAAATGATGTCAAATTAAAGGGGAAATTACATGTGTAAGAACTAGGAAGAATAAAGGGAAGACATTTTAAAGATGCACAGTCCTTCAAGTGAAAATCCCTATCGTATATCAGGGCTGATCACTGCATGGATGAGGAAACTATGCGAGAAGAATAAAATAAAGTATGGGAAAGAAAACATAGGGTAAAAACATCTCAATTTAAACGCTGCGGTGAAAGGCTGTTAACTTCAGAGCCAGCACGGCTTCTCCTCAGTGTGTCTTAGTAAGGCCGCTCCCAGCCAAGGTGATGCCCAGAACCAGGCATTTTCATTGCTTAAACCCTATTAAAATTAGTCCTAATTTATTACAAAAACCCCAGCAGTCAAGTGTACTTTCACATGGGACTTTACCCTGAGTAGGGAAAAGGACTTTGCTCAAACAGTACTTTTGAATTTTCTAAATTGTATTGCAATTATCACAGAGCTACGTGAGCGAAAGCGAGTGGATGTAAAGATGGCACTTCTGAATCCACAGTCTTCCGAAGTAGAAAAAGCTGTTATGGATACCCTTAATCAATCACGCCTCATGTACACCATCCATAGAGGCTTATAGGCCCTCCACCAGAGTGAGATATCATCTCATCCATGGCAGAGAGCAATGTTGTGGCAATTAATTTACCTATATTGTGCTCTTTCAAGTGAGCTTGAAAAGAAGGTCCTCCGAGCTTCTCTCCCTTCCCTCCATGTGCTATCTGAATCTTCTGCTCCAAAGGTGGCATTTAAAACTCCCAAAAATACCTGCATAATAAAGGGTAAAAGATACTCTGCACACATATATATATATATGTACATATCTTTTTCTTCCCTCGTGGTCTTTTCCATCTCGAAACTCTGTGAGGTGTTAAAAACACATCGCACAAAACCAAGAGACTCGAGATTATCGGCATTATCTCACCCGCCCTGCCTGGTGATAAGATGGTCTGACGCGCTCGCTGTTGCGATAACAGGCACAGGCACCGATACCTTCTCAGCAATGCTGCCAAGCTGGTTACGGCGTTCCTTAATCATCCGGGCCTTTTCCACAGGAGATTATCGTCCCCCTGTAATTTAGACCAAGTTAAACTTGAGCCAGCGCACGTTCGCTGAAGCTGACCATATCGTTTCGGATGAATACGGATCTTTTCCTCCAGCGATGCTCAGCGCGGAGCCCGGTCCTGCAGGTCCAGCGGATCCCGGTGTTGGCGCAGGGTGAAAGTGCTCGGCGCTGTCAGGAAGCGCTCAGCACATCTCAGGATCGCTTACAATGTAATTACCCACGTTTGCACCCAGTTAAGACATAAAGGTTAACACCTGTACCGCTATAAAAATGTCATGCAATCTTTAAAGATCAAGACATCAGTTTTGTCTTATAGCCAAAAGATGTATATTTACATTGCCGTGACTCATACAAACATATATATTCACGTGGAAATGTAAAAAATGTATGTCAGAAAAAGAGCAACTTTTTCTTACATTTTCATGCTGAGTTGAAATAGTACCACTTTTATTCTTCAAAGACTTCAGTGATCTCTCTGTGCGCGCCAGAGCATTCAGCAGCCCCCCGCACCTCCCCAGCTGAGGTGGGAAAGCTGCCGGTGGCCTCACTGCCAAAGGCACAGGGGCTACGAGGATGCTGAAAGTTTGGAGATCCAAGACCTGAATTTACAGAAAGTAACTAAAATACTTAAACCACCTTTTAAAACATAATGCAATGCCTTTTAATCACTTCTGAGTGTGGTTTTTTGTGTTGTTAATGTCAACTGTCTCACAGATGTGAGGAACTGCAGAGGCGGGGAAGGACAGATACCTGCCCAGCTAGAGGAAAGGCAGAATGTGCTCTGCAGTATCTGGTTATTGTCTTTGTTTTGTCTGGAGGGTCAGGATTAAAACATATGTTCAAACAAGCAAGGGAAAGACAAAAGGGTCACTTTTATATTTCACTATTACAGAAAAAAATAAAAAAAAAAAAAAAAAAAAAAAAAAAAAAAGAAAAAAATTTGTTCTGGACATCTCTGCGTGCACTTGAATGCACTTAATCATACGGCTCCTATTTTGGCCAAGAGATGACATTATCCAAGCATTACTTTTGGTCTCTTACATGCCGTTCTGTCTGCGTACGAAATGGCAGGTAGGAAAGGCCATTCCAGGTAGGAAGGCAAAGCCCGTGACACCCCGGGACAGGTCGGGACTCCCACCCCTGCCTGCACAGACCCCGGGGTGCCGGCGGGAGAGAGAGGGAAAATTTTCTTGTTGTAACTTGTATAACTCCAGCCTATAGCTGAGAGTAATTTCCAAAGCGGAGTTGCCTGAGCCCTAGGAGCAAACAAAAGTATTCTGAGGTCTTTATTTGTGCAATGGCATTTCCACTCTGACTGGAGAGATCTGTTGATTKCACTCACGTTGCCTCTATAACAATTAAAAAAATTAGACATGATAGTTATCCTTTAGCTCAAGAGAATGTATTATTCAGATTCCACTTCTCTTTTTTTCACTGACTTTTAACATGTCATAAGTACACACATGAAATGGGTTTCCCAAGACAAAGGTATTTATCAGGAAGAACTTTGCACCCATTACCTGAAATGTCTCAGACATAAGAAACTTTGATATAGAAGGAGGTCTGTCAGGGCTGAGTATTCAATACATTACAAGTCCCCAGCAAAAATAGAGCACAGCTAAATAACTTGGGAAATATTATACTTATAATGGCATTGCAGAGTCAATCAATTTAAACGTAATAAAGACGACGACAGACAATGAATAGAAAGTTCAAGGACTTTTCACCTAGGGCTTTGCTATGGCTGGAAGTCAACCTGCTGAAGTCTATAGAAGTCTATACACTCTAGAAGTCAGCTCCAGGGATCAGAATCACATATGGAAACAAAGGACACCTTCGATTTCAGGGAACAGTAGTCCAAAATATAGGCATAAGCCCCAGAAAAGCAACCTGAATTGGAACATTTTTGAAGGCAAGGGCAAATTTTCATCATATATTTTTGCCAGGTGATACTGTAACTCATCTTTTCGTGTCTTGGCTTCATCGGTTAACTTTATCACAGAACAACATCACRGGCTGGACAGAATAGCTGCATTGACTTTGCACTATGCTTTCACTAGTATTGGAAGGTTAATACACTACATTAGCTGTGCACGTAATTCCTAGATTTATTCTTTTTATACACATTTACTTCCCTAACTATTGTTTATTCTTCATCATAATATAGGAAAATCACTAGAATATAAGACAAAGTTTAACAGTGGAGTTGATTTACCACCTGTAATTGTGGAATCCATTAACTATTTTAAAATGGTGGCAACTTGCACACCCACAGCATTTATATTGAAGACTTCACTGGGACATCACAGAGCATAGGCTTTCTATGGAAATGATGTTGTTTGCTGCCTTTGCTAAGAATGTAGAGCGAACTGCAGATTGCAATTGGGATTCAGTGCAAGATGAAGCTTGGAAGCGTGAGGTGGAAAAATTGCATCTCATTTCTTTTTGCCAGGTGGTAAGAAGCTGGCTTAGGATTTAGCAAAGTCTCAGACTTTGTCCTCATTTCAGCCTTTGGAAAAGAAAACTGCACTTTGGTCTAGCTCCCAGAGTTCATAGGAATAGAAAGGCAGGTTTTCAGGATGCACAGAGGATGAGCACAAGAGCATGGCCAAAGAGCTTAATGTGAATGTGCTGTGTGATGACACGGCAAAGACATCTTGAAGAGCAATATTTGGGTAAAGAAAAGCAGGGCACAACCAACCTGCTCTGTGTGAAAGGAAAGTCTGTAGGAAAGCTAGAAAAAGAAGGATTATCATATTTGAAAGAAAAGGGAAAAAAACTGAAAGGGTCTGAAGAGACAGAGTACTGTACACAAGTGAGGATTAGAGGCTGATGAGGAGAGAGCAATGCTGGACCTTCTCTCATATTGTCCATCACAGGCACCTTGAGAGATGAGAAGGACCAGAATATATTGGAGCAGTTAGGTCAGAGAAAGGGACTAAAGAAAAGGCTAACCGCAATTAATGGTTTGACTTCACCGCTTATACAGTGGAAGCGCGAAAATGAAATACATGAATGTGAATTCGGAAAGCTTCATTGTGGGATGGCAGTCTTTTCTATCAAGATCTAATCCGTATTAACTCTCTAGCGCTGAGCTGGATCCTCTAAAATCCAACTCCTAGGAAGAAAGAGCCCACCAGTTTCATCGGGAAGAGCAGCGACCTTTTCCAGTCTCCCAAACTTCAAGATGCATGCCTTAGTGAGACCACAATTATGGAGATAGTCATGCCAAATAAAATGCTCCTCACAGAGGCACAAAATAAATCTTGCAGCCTTTGCAACCCAAGCTATCGGGGCAATTTCTAGTTTTGACAATTATACAATTATCACATAAACTGCCAACATACTTGCAAATGCACAATGACATCATTAATATTCTCAACAAGGAAAGCACACTAATGTCAGAGACTGGAGCATTAATATCACTGTGCAAAACGATTCACCATACAGTTTAATTAAAGTATGCAAAGTATTTTTGTTTATGTAAAGCACAACAGAGACCATAGGCATCATTCATTGGTACAGTATACTGCTTCACGTACAGAGCCACTCCTGCTACATAAGAGACCTTGCATCCGAAAACTGAGGTCTCCCTGTTTTCCTAACATCTGGCTTATTCCCAGAGAATACCCCCCCACACACACCCCGAGAGGTGGATTCCATACCAGTGCAAACCATCACTGTGCTAATGTGTTTTTAAACTAAAAATAACACTTAGATCTAAAGTTCTCTATTTTCAGGCATTTTCTGGGGTCTGCACCTAATATGTCGACGTGACACATGAGCACCAAAACACTGATTTGAGGGGCTGGGTAGGGAGGGATGAGAGCGAGAAGGAGCTTTTGTTCGTTTTACTTTATTGAAGGTAAAAAGACTCTAAAAAGACTCTCCTTCTTCCCTTTTTGTCACTCCGTCATCATTTAATATTTTCACCAAGGCTTGGTTTCAGAGCAAAACTGGAGTGCAACCTGGTAGCCAGGCAGTCTCTGCAAACCTCCCTTTGTGGGTGACTGGTAGCCAGACAAGACCCGATCTCCTACCAGGCTCTGCAGCGTGGCAGCGAGAGCGTGCGGCACGTCCCCAGGTGTCATCAAAACCCTGCGTGGCCAGCTCGAGGTGGCCAAGAGTGGACCAACTTCTCTTCAGGGTTGGGAGCACCCTCCTCGTTCATAACGTCCAGGGGCTCGTACACACTCTCAGGTATTTCACAGAGGCGATCGAGACTGAACTGCTGTCACAGTGCTGGTCATCAGGTATTGTACTCCTTATAATACAAAAGATTTAGATTATATACACTTGAGACAGGCACCTTGCTTGCTTCTGTAGTGCAAACTCAGTAGCACTGTTTCATACATACTCAGATAAAATATTGCTAACTGGATGCATAAATTTAAGCCAGATACTGTACTAGAATTAAACCATTAACTGGTAAATCAGCTGCTAAGTAGCCCATATTCCTTTTAATACTAGATTCTTAATGCTAGATTTAAACAGTAATACATATTTGACAAAAGCTTATTCAAAATATTCGAGGGACTAGAAACATTGGGAGCTGGCTCCAATCTGCTGCTTTCTGAAGTTTGTCTGAGGCCGAGTCGAACTGAGCTCCAAACAAAGACTGCAACAGGAGCCAGTTGTTGACACTCTGCACCATGTGTCGCATATTAAATGATTCATCAAATGCTGTGTCACAACCTGTATAAAGTCTTTTAAAAATGGATCCTTCCTCCTTTCGTTTGATTTCAGCCACCAAGAATATCTGGATAAATCTAGACTGCCTTGAACAACCTTCCTTTTCTGAAACCACACCCCTTTTAATGCAAACATTCAACCCAAATAGTTATTAGAAAGAGCACCAGTCACTAAATTTCAGTAAATAGTACGCTAGTATATTTGGACATCCTAATGGAGCTCTGCTAGTGAGGACTCCCTGGATTTTATGAATAAAATTTACCCAGAACATTTTGGAAAACTAAATAGTAGATGAGTAAATAATTTTACTGGCTGATATGGAAAGGCAATGTGTTATTGTAACCTGCCTTGTATGCTCCTTGTAAAGTACTGTAAATTATGATTTTAAATTATGATGTTAGATTAGGTTTTCTGCAGCTTAATATATTGTAATATAATATAATTGCTAAATGCAAATGAGATACTGTACAGCTTTTCCATAGAGTTGTTCATGAAAGCCAAGCATTTTACATATTACAGTGAAGTGCATGTTATTAAGAAACAAATTATAATGAAGCTTAATTTAGTTGGGAGACAAGATACCGTAGCCTTATCACGGTTGACAATGTAGTAAGGTATCTTATAGAGCTATTATACCAACTTATGTGCAGCTCAAGTATCTCCAGCACAAACGTAGATAGGCAACAGCACCGTACCTTTTAAGACTCGCATGTGATCTCATTACCTTAAAGTCAAGTAATACTATACAGTCATCAATTTGGCTTCAAATACACTCTGTGATCATGACTGACAAATGCTCTTTTCAAAATAACAAATACAAAGCTGATTAGCATTCAAATACTGCGCACTTGGAGAGAAGTTTGGGCAGAAGGCACATTTCAACTGCTTCGAACACAGCGCAGGATCAAGTGCGGAGCCGGAATCAACACAAGAGTTAAAAACAACAAAATCAGTCACCTCGCGGTGCCGCTTGCTAAGCGCTCATGATGGCTATTGCAGCTAAAACTGCCTTTTGTACCCACAGACCTGTAACCCAACAGGCGAAGAGCTCCTGCTTTTCCGTCTTCATTTTCATCAGCAAGTCACAAAAAACAATAGTTACTGGAAGACGTGCTAGGAGAATGCACTCCCTAAATAATACATTGGCTTGTAAATTGTCCATCAGACTGTAAATTTCAAAAGCAAAACTAAAATGCATTTTTTCAGCATTTTCTGAGCGATGTTCCCCCCATGCAGAGCACGCAGCAGCATCCCCACTTCCCCCCAAAAGCACAGGCACCAATGGGTTTGTCACAGAGCAGGAAAAACCTGCTCCAAAGCAATTCATTATTAATGCCAGAATATTCTTGCTAAACAGTTCTGATTATTTCACAAGAAAGAGGTCAAGGTATTGGAGAAAGGGATTTAATCAAATAAACTCTCAATCTCTCTCCAAATAGCATTTTCATCCGGCTGCATGTAAATTCATCAGATGACTAGCCTCCAAATGCACAGGCAAGGTTAATCTGCTATGACTGTTAAAACTTCTGTGATATGCCTATTGAATAAAGATTTAAAAGAGGATGAACCACGCAGGTTACCCAAACTGGTTTCTGTTTCTTCTTTTCCTTGAAGTTTTGCCCTGAATCACAACATCTCCACTGGAAGAAGAGGAGGTGAAAATCCCCGACTTGGGCTGCACTTTTGGGACCCCACAAAGAACTCTTTGTTTTGCATTTGCTGCCCCACTGTCTGGATTTTGATGACTATCAACAGCTTATTTCAAGCTACCCCACAGCGAATAACCTGCCCTGAGCAGAAGGCGAAGGGGGAATCCTGGACTATTTGAAACATTTCATACATGGCTGGAGCGCTCGTGCTGGAAAACAAAGCAGAGTTGCCATTTAACAGAGAGGAAACGGAATTTCTCTTGTATTCTGAATTCGGTATAGCGCTGCTTTGCTTAAATAAGGAGCCAAGGAATTGATCACAGTCATAGCCCAAGGTGAATTTAGTGGCAAACACTAATAATCCCTCTTGGACMCCTAGCACTTATTAGACAAACCCTGCCTCCTGGCAGTGTAAATCAACGTTCATTTTTAAAAAGGATCTTTGTGAACTTCATGTTTAAACATAGGATTATGACATAGCTGTAAACAACATATTCAGACATAAATGAAGAACTGCAATTTGGGGTTTTGTTTTGTTTTAAAAAAAAAAAAAAATCTCAAATGCTATTGATATAGAGTAATGAGAAAAAAAGGGAAACTGAAATACAGCAGGCAGGCAGGATTACTTTTACTAATATTTTTTGCTTTCTTTACCCTAAGTCTGGCCACAGAATCTGTACTTAGCAGAACGTACTGTAAATGTCTTCGTGAAATCAATTCAGATTTATGAGACTGAGAAAGTATGCTTGATGAGAGCCATGGTTTTATGCAGACAAGCCCTTCTAGCCTAATACCAGCACACATGACCCAAGCGCAGTCTTCAGATGCTTAACAATCCCCAAGCAAGCTAATGGTACACTTTTTTTCTTTTTTTTTTTTTTTTTTTTTAAAAGACGGCATTACCACTATGCTTCTGAAATCAGTTGAGTTTAGCAAA